>JAUCMT010000377.1:0-13438 GCA_032357475.1 Enteromius thamalakanensis
TCAAAACGCTTAAAAAACATACTAAATGGTGTTTTTTTGAAAATCTAAAAATGCATACAGTTTCCTGTAAGGGGTAGATTTAGGTGTAGGGTAGGTGTAGGGCAATAGCAAATACAGTTTGTACAGTATAAAAACCATTACGCCTATGGAGTCCCCATAAATCACAAAAAACAACATGTGTGTGTGTGTGTTCTTTTATTTTTATATTTTCAGTTTTAGTTTTAATTTTAAAAGTAAGTTTTAGTCATGTTGTTGTGTTTTTAGTTTATGTTTATATATATATATATATATATATATATATATATAACGCTTTCCTTTTAAGTTTTAAAAAATTTTACTACTTCAACTTTTTTTTTAATTTCAGGTAGTTTCCAAGGCAACACTTCTTTATCTAATGTTCAAACTTTATTGAAGCTTTTTTCCTTAAACCAACAACAACAAAATAATAGTTTTATTTTTAGTTGACAATATAAAATAACTGACACAGTAACAGTAAAAAAAAACTTACAACTAAATTCATTTTAAATCAATTGTAAGGGATTGACTTTAAAACAGAGTTTTGCTTTCTTTATAAAAGATAAGAAACAAGTCTACACTTTGGTACTGAGGCTGAAATACTCCTTCATGTATTGAATTTCTCAATACAATTTGCATGCAAAACAAACTAACCAAATTCTGACATTAAACAGACCTTAGATGTCCACATCCCATATAAAGAGGTTTAAAATAGCGTTTCATGTTGGAGTATGCTGTAACCTTACCGTTACACATATCAAACTAGCATATAAAAAAATTCAGAGGAATGTTTGAAGCAGTCTCGCTGAGCTTATGGTTAAGACACTCTCTCATGCTGCTGGACTTCCTCCAGCCCTAACACACAGGAGGAAATAAATAAAGAGGGCCATCGGATTGATCATCTAATACATGCCTTTTATCCAAAGCCAGAGCCCTGTCCACTGGACAGCATAACATATGGAGCTTCAGTGAAAAGATCTGGAAAAGAAACACCAACACATCCTTGAACTGCCCAGAGATATCTGCTGTGATTGGCAGCTGCCTATGTCAGGTCAAAATAGGAGCCCCATAGTCTGGCTGAAAAAAGCACGACTGCTCTGGTCTTGTCTAACCACTGTCCTATTTTTTACCACACACAGTACATGGTGGTCTTAAAAAAAACAATAATCAGCAGTAGAGAACAGTGCCTTGGAGTATCATGTCATAACACAAACAGCTTGTGAGTTAAACCTTAATTTCCTTACGAGCAAAAAAAAAAAAATACTGCTCTTGGTTTGTTTGCTTTTCCACATTTTAATAAAGAACAATAATATACCTAAGTGGTCATGCTTGAACAAAAATTAGTATATCACCCCCATGTCAGAATCTTTTTCACATTTCTTCATTCAATCAAACTTTGTGCTGTATAGGTTAGAGAAATTACGAGGTAAAATTATGAGTAAAAATCACGTAATAATCCTGAATTTAAATAAATCAATGAGGGAGGCACAATAATTGTTTTCATATGAGTCAGAATTTAGTCGAATTTGCATTATACACAACTTATTATTTATATCCACTATAACAAAAATATATATTTTTACCAGTGCATACCCATAAGAAAGTAATTTTGAGTGGTATAAGAAAACAGCCAGTTGCAATTGGTCAAGCACACATTTCTGGAACAAGGGGTGAAGATAACTGTTTACAATCTTTGACAAAATTTGCATAAATCAATATACAAAAGGCTAAGATTAAATTACGAAAATATAGCATAATATGCAAGTAGAACAGAACAGCTGAATGAATGTTTTAGTGTTATTCAGAATATAATTAAATATATTTCAAGACTTCCAATTACAATAATACACTCTATAAGGCATGGAAACCTTTTTCAGGAATTAAAATGTAATGAGAATAGAACTTGATCAATAAATGCATTTAAGTAAAGGTGCTTAACTAAATGAATCTATTATTGATTATGAAAATTTTTCCTGGTTAAAGCGATGACCATACCTGCACTTACTTTCTTTGCAAGTGCATATTAACATAGTCAGTTTAATGTATGATGAGTGTACCTGAGTGCTTTTAAGAACATTGACATCTTTAACAGCGAAGCTCCAGATCCACACCCACAACACACCAGGACCACCATGTTTGTGCACATACTGTACATGGCAAACTCATTACCACATCCCTGGATTTCCCCTGTTACTTTCTCACCGCCTGGTATTTAAGGAGGTCAGGGGGCAGATGCACTTTCTGACCACGACTTGGCTTTTTTCACAGACTTTGGGAATCCTGGATTAAGTGGGGTCAAGTCTGGTTAATACAGATGACCTGGTGCAGATTCTTTCTTTTTTCTTTTTATTATCTGGCAGTCAATTATTTCTTTATGAAGTGTCATTAACATTCCCATATAAACCAGTGACACTGTTAAAACTTCAATACCTAAAAATTTAATTGCTTTATATATTTTATATTTTGACAAATTATGATTACAAAGGCTATGATTATTTAGTAATTATTAAAAATCAAGTTATTTATGGAGTATACGTATTATATTTTGACCTCAAAATGCTAACTTATGTAAACTTATACATTTTGTCATTTGCATTACATAACCATGTATTCTCTGTGTATTTTCTATTTCACCTGATACAACATGAGTCTTCTAGAAGCAAGATAAAAAAAATCACATGCCTGCTTCTGCATGCACGCATTTTATCTCATAAACACGTCTTATTAAAACTATTAAATTGGTTTATTGTAAGGTTTAGTGTACTCTATGTTGTACATTATTTTCAACAAAACAGCAGCGTTTCATTTATGAACATCCTTGAAACCTTCATTTGTTTCTGAAAGGAGTGAACATGCTTTTAGTGCCACTCACTGGACATTTCACTTTTTGAATAAAACATGCAAAAAGCTATGTAATAATATCATAATTTAGCAGAAACCTGGCCTCGGGCACGATTTTCTAATAATCCTGGATTGGTATTTTGTGTAGTATTGGACTGCATACTCTAAAGCTTTGTCCAAAGTACCAGATTCTTTCAGTTTGCTCGGATTTTCTTAAATCTTATCTAAACTAACCTTTCAGCCTTGTTTTAGCATTCTGATGCCAGTACATACATTCACAGTGTCGAGTATTAATCTAAGTCAATAGCCTTAAGCACTGGCTCTGTGTACAGTTGAATCTTGAACAAGCCTCTGCAGTTCCAAACCACAAACAGTTACAAATCAAAACATGGTCATGTTCAAGTACCACAGTTTGGGTAAATAAAGACAAATTTGCTTGAAATGAGGCGAGAAGAGCTCGGTTTCCCTCAAACCGAGACTCACCATCTCTCAAAAGAGGGTCAGCAGGATTTTGGCTTGTTACTTCTATATACATGGAAATAGAGGTATCTCATTTATCAAACTTGCAGAGTCCCGACATCTTCCAGTCTCTCAATATTTGCCAGAGCACCTCATAAAACCTTCTCACCTTAAATCCTGTCGTATATTTACACTACTACATCCTTCATAACTTTCCTCTGAGGTAGGGCAGAAGCTCGGCTGGGGTGTGCGAGGGGGTCCGGTTAGGAGGTCCCGGGACAAAGCGTATGGCAAACCACACGTAATTTCATACAGCAATTAATCATAGAGAGTCGGTTGCTGCGGGAACTGTTGCCTGGGGGACGATGCGCTCATGCTCACCCCTGGTGGTCCTGTCGACAGACTTACCGGACCCATCAAGCCTTAAGTGCCAAGGGTCGCACCTCAGGTGGTGCCGCAGAAACAAGAAGCGAGACTGATGCAGATCTGCTTTTCAATCTGCAGGCATGCTGTATTCTGCCAGCTCAGGGGGTGCTCCTTGATTAGCTAGAAATGCTACCGTGAAGAGTTTGCATTGTGAGACAGGATAAGCTAAAATGAGATAAAATAAAGTGTTACCATGTTTTCTATACTACTGGAATTTCCAGTCTGTCATTTACGAAACGGAAACTTAACATTTAACATACATCCCCCAAAATGAACGATATGTGCTTTATAGAAGGTTTCAACGACTACAACATAAACAAACATTACTGCGCAGGCATGCTTTTTTGGCCCCCAACTTAACCTTCGGTAGATATCCAAATAGAATATGTTCGCTGCGTAATTCAGACAAATTTATTAAAAATGCAGACTCATTCTCTGCCTGCAGGAGGTGCTTTAAGTACGAGAGGTTTAATTTTGTCCAATTTTTAAAAGTAATATTTTAATTTTTACTTAATAATACATTCTGAGACTTTAGGATTTTGAGACATATATGCATATATTAAGAGTTTATTAGCAAAAACAGAAAACTAACAATAAAAAAAAAAAAATGAAAACATGATTTTGTAAAGATTGTATTATTTGTTTTTTGCAAATAATATATATACAGTACACACATATTAAAAAAACAAGAGGTGCAATTGTATCATTGTTGCATTACATTACGTGATGCCGTCTCACATTTGAACAATCTCTATCTTCCTCTGCTCGTTTCTTTTTTCTTCGCTGTATGTTTGACTTGGCTGAGAATACAGCCCAAACACTTGCCCTCCACACAGGAACCACCCTAAGCTGAAGTCATCAATTCTGAACCTATACCCGGGCAACAGAGTTTAAGTCATCGAGGAGAATAGATCTGGAGAGGAACGGTCGCGCCGAGCAGTGCACATGGAATGTGTCAGTGTTTCTGCACTGTTTACAGCTCTGTTTATGATCTGTGTTAACAGTGTACTGACACTTTAACTGGCTTCAAAACAGCCGCCAGCACGAGGGCCATGAATCTAGGGCGGCAGCAGACCTGTGTTTCACCTCATAAGGAGAAAGCAGGGAATACCTCCTTCCAGACACTGTTATCTATGCAATAGCTTGTGTTTTAAAAAAGGCAAAAATATACTTGTACTAGATACCAACATAATTAGATTTTCCCATTAAATTCTTATTCTTAGATTCATCTGATGCAATTAATACATAGTAAACTGTTTTTTTTTTTGTAGCCTTTCCCTTCTGTCACTGACTTTTTAAAACATCTGACTATAATTAATTTTAAAATGTTAATTGAGCAATTGACCTAAACTTAAAAATATATATAATTAAATCAATTATTTTATTTTAGTTTTATTTTAGAAAGAAATGTATATTTTTATCCAGCAAAAGAATTGATCAATCACAACAGAAAACAAACAAACAAACACATAATGGTAATTTTAATAAGTTTGTAAGTTTTAATTACATTATATAAAAATAAATTTATTTTATTAATTAAATTATTTTTTATTTATTTTGGAAAGAAATGAATACTTTTATTCAACAACGACAAAAAGAAACACACAAATGAATTAATCGATTCTGACAGTTTTTTCCATAAATAAATAACTAAATAAATACTTGAGCACTAAATCATTAAGGGATAATCAAGTGACAACAACTTTGAGGTAATGGCTGCTGGCAATTTTGTTTGCCATCACAAGAATAAAGAATATTTTAAATTGTCATAAAGTAATTTTAATATTTCACACTATACTTTTTTACTTTACTGTGTTTTGCTCAAATAATAGACCGTTTAAAAAAATCTACAGGGGCCAAAGTTTTGAACGGTAGTGTATATTTTCAGATTGTTAAAATGTCCTTAGAGGTTTCTCATACTTCAAACAGAACATGAGAAGATGAACAAGGCTTCTTCCGTAAAGCACATACTCTTCTCAGGACCACAAGAATTTGGTTTAAGACATATAGGTACAGATGTTTGTCATGAGCTCTTCACTCTGACTCTATTCAGCTGTCTCATCCCTGACTGTAATCTCAGCAGTACATTCTCCTGGCAGACTAAATGGAAAATATCCGGCTGATGTTTATTCTGGCAGACTGTGATGATAGAGCTGAGAAACTTTCTTTCTTGTGTGTGCATGTTACCTGTTAGGAACTGTCATTGGTTTTATTCTTCAGTGTGACAGGTCTATGGTGACGGAGTGTGAAGTACATATGAATTGCACTTTAAATGACACAGTACAACTTAAATCGTGAAATAGAACCACTTTCAAAACAACTGCCAGTAAATTTGTAATAAAATAATCCACAGAAACGATCGAACTATAAATTTGAAGTCTCCATCTGTAAAAAGTAAAACTCACTGCGCCAAAAGAAAAATTGCTCAATTGCTCACAATCATCTGTCTCACTGAATCTTCATAACATCCCTCATTTATTCCTGTTTTGCCAAACCACAGCTGAGAGAGGCTGACACAAGCTTTCACTATAGAATAAAAGGCTCAATTAATTCATTTAGCTGTTTCTTCGCCTCGAGGGCCAGACATCAATAAGCGGGCAGACAATCCTCTTCTATGCCTACTATAAACAACGCCGGCTGGCGCTGACTGAGGAAACAGGTATCAACAAGGGTGAGTCTGAACAGCACTGCAGCGCTGTGATTTAAGAGAGGTGTTAATGCCATCAAGAGTGAAGTCAACTGTGTCTTCCCCTCAAGGCTCATGCAGAAACAGCCAATAAATTACACAATTGCATGATATATGAGAGAGCTATCCTTATAGCGCTAAAATTCACAGCCAAGGAACAGCTAGAGATGAACAAGACACACCTAAGACAAAAACATGCAATTGTTGCAATTATGTTATTGAATGAATACTGCAAAAAGTGGTTATGTCAGGGCAGTAAAACACATCTGTTCCCACATGTTTTGATGCTTATGTGGGTATATTGTACTTTTTTTTATTATTAAACAAATCTTAAATCTTTGTTAGTATGATTTACTCTATGAGTGAATCAGACTTCTAGGCAGGAGACACCAAGAAGTTTGTTTTGTGAAAGTCGGCCAGTTTATCCTCAGCTGGTTCCTGTCAGTGATGGGGAGACTGTTTAATTTCTGTATCACACTAACAATGCAGACAATGAGGGATGGCATTCCCCATGTTCCTTAGAAACAGCTTTGAATCTGTGAAGTGATAACATGAACCTGCCTGAATTTTTTAAATGTAGTCATAATAAGTCATGATAGAGTGTGTAGGAGAAGCAACGCAGCTTCCACCGAACCGTTCGAAAGAACACGTCTCCATATTGAAACTTTCAAAATTCTCCTTTCAGAAACAAGCTGAAGGTTTTCTTTTCTTAGGCTTGTAAAGGGAATCTGTGTTCCATTATGTATCAGACCAGTAATATCAACCAAAAGCCTCAAAAAGGAATGTTTTGCCTAAGGGAAGCTGTGAAAGTCCAGTGAGATGGCCAATGTAAAGTCTTAACCATGCTGTTTTGCCTTGTACATCAGAATGTCCTGTGCAGTGGTTACTTTTGATTCATTTATTTTTTTGTTAATGTTGTCCCTTTCAGTCCAATGTGGGATGAAGCAGCGCCAATATTTTTACACGATAAAAAGTTTTTGTTGCAGTTGTTTGGCATTTTGTGTGACTCCGAATGACCTTGATTTTATATTCCAAACTACTGATATATTTGTGCATCAATTTTAAGTCATAACTGATTTTTCTGGCAAACCGTAAGGCTTATGTATAATTTCACAATCCTTACAACTCAGAAATCCAAACCATCCCAACTGTCTCCCTGCTATGCCTCGAAAAACATTCTTTTATTATTCATCCTATCACAGGTTCCACATGTAATGTTATTCAACAAAGATAATATTAGATATTAAAGCTGAAAGTGAAAAATACTTTCATATCCAGCAGGTCCAGACGTTACAAGAAATTGCATAGCTGAACACATCACTATATTTATTGCATGCAATCAGCCAAATCTTGCAGATATTCTTTTTTTTTTGTCTAGGCAGAGATTTTCTTCCTCAGATTTCATGTTATGATTACAATTATGTGCATTTCCCCTCTTTTAATGTCCTTTTAAGATGTTTATTTAGCATACTAGCAGATGTTTCAGCTGAAACATTTCTTCAGTGTCTCATTAGATGATCTTATACACAGTCTGTGAGTATTATCAGGTGTTCATAATCAAACAATCAACTAGTTCATAAAATAACAATAGAAACATCAGCCGTATAGCTCCTCAGAGTTGGAATTGAGTCATGAAAAAATGCTTTAAATGCCAGTCCCAGCAGGATTCAGCTCTTGAAAGGAGCGTGGTTTGATATTCTCTGTTCATGTGCCATCGTTCTGCCTGAAATATTTCTATTCTGTCAATATACACTTTTCATACATTGGCCTGAAGCTGTCAATGTGTCCTTGCATAACAAGCACATCATTGTATTTCAAAACAATGCTCGAGCGCTTCGACCACATGTGGTAAGATGGGAAGACAGGACTTTGGAGAACGTTAAACACTGTCAGACTGAGGAATAAGTTGGTTTGACTCCTATTTACAATCAGCGTTGGTGTTCTGTTCTTTCAAATCTTGACAATTACGAGCTATTTAAAAACGGAATCATAAAAATTGACGTCAGATATTTTTAATAGTATTCTCTCAAAAACTGGGCACAGTATCGCTCCATCAATTATGACCATCATGATGGAGAGGCATACTGATCGATTCCCTTGAGTTCAAAGCAGTATTATCATACTCTTACGCATACCATCCCGCCTGAGCGCGATATGTGTGCTAACGCTCATGTTTCCGAGCCTGTGTGTATGTGTGAGGTGGCGTCTAGTTAAACGAGATGCAGATGGCTGGTTTGGGCCTAGTGCGCTGCAACCTGGCAGGCATCAGGTTGAGTTTGCTGCAGAGTACTCGGCTCTAGAGCCAGGCTCTCCTCTGGAAATATACTCACCCCCCTGCAGCAGAGCCCCAGCGTGGGCTTTCCGCCAGCACTGATCTCGCCAGGAGGTCTGGGCCTTCTCAAAAACACACAGCCTGCCCCACAGGTTTACAACAGCCAGCTCAATGCACCCTTATATCTCTGGTTCTCCTGAAGAGGCTGGACGTGTGCATCACAGTCCGATTCCAGACTCTCAAAACCATTGTTTTTGATCACCCTTCCTGTCAAAAATCTCCAAAAAAAGCTGCCAGTCGGTGTGGAGCAACATGAAAGAGCTACATTCATCTTGTACAATCACAAACAGGTGCTTCAGAAATGCTAGGTGTTTGCTATATTTGTTTGAAGACACTTTTGAAAATGACTCTACAAGAATCACATGCATATGAGAAGGTTTGTTCGCCTGTGGTTTACAAAACAAGATGAACACCAGTAAACACTGATAAGCATTCTGGGAAATGCGGTCACTGGATGAGCCGCTGCACGTCTACGATGGTGATTCTTCCCCTTTTGAACAGTAGTGAAGAAAGAATAGTGAGGTAGCAGGGCAAAGTGCAAAAGCTTCGTAAGGTTTCTCATCTCACATCTCACCCTTTTTTGCTTGATAGGTGGGACTATTTGATCCATCGGCAGCTTTGAAGATTAGAGAAGTTGATTTATAAAAGCCACGTGGCAGCTAAAACATTAACTAGTGCCTAGTTTTACTGTTACTGGCAAACACACTGAGATTACTAATGCATGTTTATCTACAAAATCTGATCGACAAATGATCGTCTTTCTGTGTTACTGAACTAAACAATTTATATGTTAAATAGCCTTTTTAATATTGAATAATATGTATGCTTACTACATCAATCAAACGAAAATCAAATCTGGATCCAGATTTTTTTATGACGGATGAAAGTTTCTGAGACCGTGTGTTAGACACAACGTGAATTTTTAGGATGTTTTGGTCTCAGTGTGCCATAATTCAGACTTGAACCTTCTATTTCTATTTACATTTCTCGTACAGTATGCAACCGGTATGATTTTCTCTGTTTAACATAAATGCAAAGGGGGGAAAAAAGATATTAAAAGAAATTTTCAGCTGTTTTTGTCCATGCAGTGGAAGTCAATGGGGTGCACAATACAGCTCCAGTGCTTTAATCCATCTTTGAGCCCAAATCAAATGCCAATGTGTTCTTCTCTGTCACCTGACATAACGTCATGACACCAATTGATGTGTTGCCATTTTTATACGAGTATGATATGATGGTATGAGCAATAAGTTGATTATTAATTTCACCCGATTTGAGAATGCATCACTACTTTAAGGTATAGTGCATTCAAAAATATTCATTTTGTCATTTGTCAAGATCAATCAGTATGTGAATAAATGTTCAGTTAAATCTGTTCATCATATAAAGTGATCGTGTTTCTAGAGAAGATTTGGATTAAACAACTCAATACACATGAATGTTTTTTTACAGTGACTTTATGAAGTGTCAGCATTTCAGATCTTTTTCATTTAAGTGAACCAACCCTTTAAGTTTCAGTCTATTCGGCATAGAAATTGATCGTATTAAACCACTGGAGCACTACCTTTATGAGAGTTTTAAAACTTGAAACTCCACTGACTTTTATTGTATGGGCAAAAACAACTGAAACATTCTTCACATATCTTCTTTTCTGTTCTGCATGAAGAAGAAAATAAATTGTAGTTAGAGACAAGTAAAGGATGGCAGATTCACAGTTTCTGAATGAACTATTCATTTACATTTGAGAAGAGAAAACGAGCAGTATTTTGTCTAAAACATGAATAACGTATTCTGGGAGATCACTTCGATGGGGTCACCTAATTCACGTCTTCAGAATATCGACCTGTACTGCCAGGCAAGAATTTCAGATTCAGGCCGATGGAAGCTCTAAAACACTTCCAAGTCAAGTGTGCATTTAATGTTAAAGGAGATCATGCAGTAACTATGTGTGACAATATGTTCAAACTGGCAAAGTCATGTTGTGGTTTGGCTGTTGTAGGGAAGCGTAACTTTGTGACAGTGAAAAAAGTACATGCGGGAAATACAAGAGGAGCGATTTGGACGATTTGTTTTACTTCCAACAATAGAGGACAGAAAAACATGCCTGATTTATCTAAAACCACAGTCTCAAGTTCAACACATCCTTCTGTCATCAAGATTACATGGCTTTTAAACATTTCCTTCTCTTTACTAAAATGCTCACATTTTACTGCCTCATCTTGTCTGCTCCCGCGAAGTAAATGCTCGTTTAACATGCGCAGCTAGTAGCTACAGCAGGTTATTGTATATCTGAGCTATACTTGATGCACATATAAATGGCACAATGCATAATGGCGTAACTGAAAGATTAAATACTGTAGTAAACTGTAGTACAATTAAAGTGTATAATATGCTAAACAATATGCAGTTGCCTTTTCCAGGTCTGTTAATTTGATTTTTCAAAAACAGATTGTTATGATTTCCGCTGGGATAAATGACATGTTGAAACGGCCGTTTTGAAATGTTTTTTTCAGTTCGGTGGAAATTGAAATTTTGCAGAACCATGCAGAAGAAAATAAAAATAATAACGGTAACACTTTACAATAAGGTGTCAATTGTTCATGTATTATTTAATGTATTAACTAATGTGAACAAACAACTAACAATGCATTCATTGCACCATCTTTGTTAATGTTAGTTAATGAAAATATGGTTGATCATGTTCATTAAAAGCGCATTAACCAATGTTAACAAATGCATTAGTAAATGCTTAATTACTAATATTAATAAATGCTGTATAAGTATTGCTTATTCTCAGATTCATGTTAACTACTGTTGTTAACTAATGAACCTTATTGTAAAGTGTTACCATGATAACTTTGCAACATAAACACTGTTTTACTGAACTGGATCAAGTCTGAACTGACCAAAGCTAAAGATACAATTTCCTTCTGTAGAGCTGCTGTCGAGCTGAATAGAATTTTTTAAATCTGATTTCATTAATGGTTTAACATTGAATAACGATGCTAGTGTCTTTTATAGATATGCTTAACGGCTGAAACGGAAGTTGTTTCACAACTAATGAACAATATTTACAGCATTAGCACAGTTATTTCCCTGTTTATTACTGTGATGTTGCTTTGAAATAATCTGTATAGTATAAAATGCTACAAATAACTGTGACTTTAAAAGGATTTTCATGCAATGTAATGATTTAAATGATTTTCCCCCCAAGTACAGAGTGACATTCCCGTTTCATAGGATGGCCTTCCTATCATCACTCTGTATTCTTGACAGGCTTCAGACTGTGGCTCAATGCATTAAAAAATTACGCCTCTCAATGGCATAAGCTGATCGATATCGTAAGGCCACATTAACAGGGCACTCAGGGGTTTATAGGGGTCCTTTTTCACTCAAGGATCCAATCAGTTAAGTGCAGTTCAAGTGAAACCTAGGTCTCTTTACAGTCCCGCTTATTGATCGCTATCTATTAAACATTCTCACTCAACAGTATGCTTCACTCACTTTAAAACCTCCCTTTTTATCTATATTTAAAATCTATCTCTCCTATATGTTTACATGTATATTCATCCCGGTTGAACTCAAGCACGTTGGTGAAATGTCCTTTCAGTAATAGTACATGAACACATATTAGCAGCAAGAAAGACAATTGCACTGAAATACTCCCCAGCATGCTGGAATGTTTCTCCTACATACATTACTGCTGAAAGAGGACCAAGCCCTCGTAGTCAGATCATTTACATCATAAATTTCCATTTTTTAGGTTTGGGTTATGAATGAAAGGTTGCCATAGTGCCACACACACACACACACAGCGGTTTTCCCTCGGGTTCTGCCCCGGCTCAGAGGTGTCACACGGCTCTTTCTTCTCCTGTTTAAGCTCTGTTTGCTTTAACACTGCCCACCCCTTCACTCCTCTCTTTTCACTTCTTCACTTCTTTCATTCTCTTGCTCTTTCCTTTCATTTCGGCAGTGGATCTGATGGCACTGCTCTCAGGAAAAACACAGCCAAGGAATGTTCGGCAAAAGCGTCGGCTCGCTGACAGCAAGATGGATGCTGTGAGTGACGATCTTTTGTGCCCCACGCAAGACTCACACATGCAGGCCCCGGTAAAAATAAAGTGTCAAGGATACAGGGGAGCAATTCATTTCTGCTGTGCGACAGTGGCGTCTCAACAGGTTTGTTTACTTTTCCAGTGAACAGATACATGTTGGGCCTACTCAGAAAGAAGGGGAAAAGAACAAGCTCTTCTTTTCTACGATGAGTTAAAACACGCATTGAAACTAACAGGACAGGTGCAAAATTAGCCACAAAATGAAGGCTCTTTTCACTCATAGTTATGAATTGGACTTGTTTATGCACAGCCAGACATTATTTGCATGTCCATTTAAAACTCATTCAATAAACACATGCATAGCACGTTAAAATATCATAATTCTTTATCAGGATGCAGACAGTTTAACCCCCAGAGATACATGCAGCTTTTTATTACATATATAGTGTAAATGTAATTATAGAAATGCACAAAGGGCATTGTGAGTATTAATGCTGTTTTATTTTAAGGAATGTTTTAATCAGCATGAATGATATGCTTCAGTTGCACTTTTCATAACCCAGAGATTTATCTTATCTATTCGACTGCTGATAAACAGTCTGCTTTAAGAGTGCTTCAGCTTGT
>JAUCMT010000378.1:0-13436 GCA_032357475.1 Enteromius thamalakanensis
GTTGTACTCTTCTGACACTTTGCCTGAACGATACTTGTCATTCTATAGAATGCCTAGGGATAGTATAGAATGCCTAGAAAAAGTATGCAACATTTTTACAAAATTCTATAGAATGCCGGATTTCACACATTGCCGGTAACATATATACTGAATATTGTCGCTCTGTAAAAACCTGTAGATATGTAGCTGTCTAACTGTCTATATGTAATCGTTCCTGCACTGTCTGGAGCACGCTCCTAAGAATTTTACTCACCTTGGCACTGGTGTTGTAGTGATGTGACAATAAACGTGATTTGATTTGATTTGACAAACACTTACACTTAGTGCTGTCCTCTTCTGCTGGGTGAATGCTTCTACTCAGCAAACACAGAATGTTGTGACGACGTCATCAGTTAGCTGTACTTTGGTCAGTGTACTTGAAAACAAGGTAAATTATACCTGGCTTTGGCCACTCCTTACTAAAGATCTTATAGTCTCATTCAGGTGTGTTAAAAAAGAGAGATAGTCAAAATGTGCAGGACTGGAATTGAGAACCACTGCACTAATGCTCTTAGCTTTATATAATAAACACTGCATTTTTCTCAGTTGAAAGTATTAGCTAGCTCAATATTTGCATCAAAGGAAATACTCAAATAACACTCAGCACCTACAGTATACACCAGTCTCAATATGCTTCAGACAGGACACTGCAGGTGAATAGAGAAAAAAACATTTATATATAAATTTTTTTCCATATTACATTTCTAGAACAAACTGAAAAGTCATTTTCAAAATTCTTATTTATTTTTTTATATATATTATGTCAAAGGTTTTGACAGAGGGGGATTATGGGTATCTTGTGGGAAAGCTTGATGTTTGTGGTGGAGCATGTGTGAGTATTGTACTGTAACAGAACAGCAGTGATCTTTCCTCTGGTGTGTGTGTTTAGTTGCAGGAGGTGAAGATGACCCAGGTTCAGTTTGGTCCAGTGCTTGTCCTCAAGTGCGGCCCAGGAGTTGAGGTCACTCTTTGGAGAGACGAGGCACTGGTGGAGCTCTTCAGTGGAGATACTGTGGAGCTGACCCACCTTCGCCCAAGACTGAAACCAAATGGAAAAATTAAGTTCCTCTCATCAAACACAGCACTTTAAAGAGACATTATATAATACATAATATTATTTCTTTAAATCTGGAGCTCCTCCCATCTCTACACATATTTATAACATCAGTACACATAACTTGCTTCATAATCTGCTTTTTGTTTCTATCTTTTATTTTTAACACTCTTTTTAAATAATTATTAACCCTTTTCTCCCGTCACACTAATGAACTAGATGAGTGTATGTGTGCTGGTTCGGGAAGAGAACAGACAGTTAGTACAGTATATAATTCATTACATCGACTTGTTTCTATGTACATTTGTTTTATTGGTTCTGCTGTTTAAGCTGCTTGGTATCTTCAGTTTTATTTATTTTCTCATATTCATATATTCATATTAAAAGTTATCGGTGATTCACAGTTATGTCAGTTATGTCAAAAAATGATTTTTGTAGTATTTAATAATTCTAGCTGCTGTGAGAATGGACTCCAGCGGACCCTCATGTGATCTACATGTGGTCTACAGATGGGACAATTTTATGTTTACAGATGTGATGTAATGCTCCAATTTCTCTCGAAAACCTACCTGCACTCCTCAAATTTGGAAAAATTATAAGATAACTGTTGTGAATCAGGCTAAAGGTGATTGTTTTGAATACTGGCTGGTTGTTACAGGGTTTTTTTTTTAACCAGAAAAAGAGTTACGAACTGCAGCAAACGTACTCTTGCTAATCTTACTTTACATTTTTTTGCCCCCTACATTTAAACAATGACAAGTGGTCTTAAAAAACAAACTCTGCTATCAAACAAACTCTCTTGGTGCTGAATTCTAAGTGAATCGATAGGATACTTAAAGCACATGCATATTTATATAAACATGATCCACTGATGGCCGTATACTGTTGTGTAAGCACTGTTAATGCTGCTGAGAGTCAGCTATCTGTGTGTTGAGCTGTCCGTGGTGCTGAAATCACATGACTTACAGTTTAAAGAAGTTTTGCTGAATGTATTTAAATATATCTACTGTTTGCTGCAGTTAACAGACCTACGGTGTGCTGCTGAGACTCAGCTGTCTGTGGTTTTATAATTAAATGTCCTACAGCGTGGGTTTTTAAACCTGTTCTGGAGGACCCCCAGTCCAACATTCACAAGGACATCTCAGTTTGCAGGATCCTGTGAAGCTAGTCTTTATTTTTCATCCTTCATCCATCGTCTTGGAGGACACATCAGGTGTATCTTTCGTGTCCTATCATTAGTTCTTTACACAATTTTCAATTCTGAAAGACCATCTATGGCTCATAAATGGCTCTCTTCCAATTTATCACTTGTGAATGTTTTGTGTATAGACTCGATTTGTAAGGTTGGCATCTGTCACTCCTTCCAGTAAAAAAGAGAAAGGGTTTAAATTGTATATTTCAAGTTTTATCGACAACTTTGAGGGTAAGTATTCTCAAGCTAACAAGCTAATGTTAGCTAGCTTCGTTTCTGAATGTTCATACTTTTATAGGCAGAGTTCTGTTTTTGTTTTTATCTATTTTTCCTTTTCAGATCTTATTTTTTTATGTGATGCGATCTGGGAATACCCAACACATGGTGAAATTGAACCTTTTTTTAGTTTAGTTTTAGAAACAGAAAATTAAGGAGAGCTTTTGCGCTGCATAATTACACAAAAAGACTAACTTTACCTTAAAAATGACAGTTTTTCACGGGCATAGTATTAACTTTTGATCACCCCTTGATTACTGTAGATGTCTCGAATATTGTACCTCAGAAAAGCAAGGGCAGCATATAACAGACTATCATCAGACTCCTCCTCATTAGTAACTCCATCATCCAATCCTTCTTCTCTGGATGTCAAATAGTCCATCTGACAGTTTTTTGTTTTTTTTTCTCAGATCGCATCAAATATTTTCACTGGTGTTTAAATGTTAATGCAGTATGTGTAATTCTTCAGAACTGTAACTAACATTTTTGCATTTTTCAGTTTCTAATAAGGATCAGGTGACAGGAGAGATAAGCGTGAGAGGCAACTTGTTTCAGATCTATGTGGAAGACAGAGAAGCCACATAGTCTGAGAGTAGGCAGTCAAACATAAAGACCTGAAATATGATTTGTTGAGTTTTTTATTCTTGTTAAGTTTATAACCATTTCTACAATACATGTTGATGCAGGCATGGCAAGTCTCTTAACGTAAATGTTTAGCACTTTAAAAGGAAAAGAAGTCAAATTGTGTTGTTTATGCATACGTTGTACATTTTGGGGTCTTTTAACATATATTTTGTCATTGTATCATTGTCTATAGATTGTCTTAAAGGACTCCAGCCCTGTCATACTGTCCCAGTGTAGCTGTTCTTGTGTAATCACATAGTTGCACTACTGTACGAGCCAGCGCACGTCAGTGCAGTTCCTCCAGTGAGCAGCTGTACTGAAACTGAACAGAACTGGTACAAACCAAGAACAATGGTACGTTTTTTTTTATTTTAAAATATTAAAACAAATATTGCTTTCCTGTATTGCCAGCATTGACAAGATCTCATATTTGTCTGATTAGTAAGATGTCCAAGACATATAAGATATTGCTGGTGTCATGGAACATGTCTGCCAGACATTCATCCTAAAATGATCATTTATCTTCCTAGGGAGTCCGGCCAGGTCTTGTCTGTGGGATGGTGGTATTATCTGCACAACCTAAAGAGAGGAAACTTGCTGCTGGTGTAAGGTGCATACTGCAATCAATCATAAATGTAATTTAGAAGTATAATATGTGAATGTTTACCATGCAGACAAATGCATAGTTGACAAAACATAATGACTTTTACATACCCTTGTGACCATTGTCATTCCAAACCCATGCAACTTTATTTTGAGAAACACAAATACAGTTTTGCACATTTTTGTTTATATTTATGGTCTCTCAAAATAGAGTACACTTACATCTCCTCTCTGTAAAAAAAGTCTATTACATGTCTGGAATGACACAAGGATGAGTATATTATGACAAAACGAACCATTTAACTGGCAATGAGGAATGTCTTTGAGTAAAATTTTTATCTTAATTTCAGGAGTACCTTGTATAAAGGTGTTGCCAGTGAGCTGCCTGACCTCTCAGTCCTGCAAGTGGCAGATGTATACAAGGACTTTACCACCACTACAGCCCCTTTAATCACCACAATTGGGATGTCCAACAATGATACTTTGGTGGATTCTGCCTTCGGTAAAGATAAGGCTGGGAGCGTTCTGTCGTACCAACAGCCAGCAGCAACAACCTTGCAACATCATTCCCCATAAAGATGCCCCACCACCGCTACCTCTGCCATTAGATGGTTACAACCTTGACCCATCTGTGTGCGCATTTGTATATAGCAAACAAGAACAACTACACATGGAGTCACTGGCTGTAACTCTGGAAATGGCACACAAAATTTAGCATGCCACTAAAGACCAGAGTGCATCACTGGATTGGCACTCAGTTCGAAAGCCCCGGGTAACATTGTCCCGTTTTAGGGAGGTCTGTCAGGTGCGTGGGCAGAGCTCAGCTGAACACCTGGCTGGAAGGATCCACAGAAGAACTCGCCAGAACTTTGTACTTGAAAATAACCAGGGTTCAGTATCTGTCATATTGTAACATACTGTTAATCTTAAAATGTTAAGAATTAACGCCTCTGCGTGGCGTGAACTTCTATCCTTGTGGATTCTTAATTCACCCAGATGCACCCTGGCTTGGCAGCTTTCCTAACGGCATCATTTATGACCCCACGGAACACCTTGTTTTTGGCCTTTTGGAAATAAAGTGCCCAAACATAAAGTTACGTTGACTTCCCTTACCTAAAGCTGCAAAATGGCACGCCAGAGTTAAAACAGCATGCTTATTACTGTCAAGTTCAAGGTCAGATACTGATTTCAGGACTGGACTAGTGTGATTTTGTTGTTTATACGCAGGATGACATGATGATCCAGCGCATCTACAAAGAAAGCAGAATGTCTACAACCATTCGTGAGAGGGCTGACCATTTCTTTTTTTATTTCTATCTGACAAAATCTCGGAAAATGTAAAAAAAACACTGTTTTACACTGTAAGAAAGTTATTTATTTATATATGAACAATACTGTACCACAGTTAGAATAGAGGTGCACATTAAAAGCTGTATCAAAGTTATTTATATTTACATGTTTACAGAAACAGTGCATGAAAGTTATTTATATTTACATGTTTATAGAAAGTGTATGAAAGTTATTTTTATTTATTTGACATGTTTACAGAAACAGTGTATGAAAGTTATTTTTATTTATATTTACATGTTTACAGAAACAGTGCATGAAAGTTAATTTTATTAATATTTACTTGTTTACAGAAACAGTGCATGAAAGTTATTTATATTTACATGTTTACAGAAAGTGTATGAAAGTTATTTTTATTTACATCTTTACAGAAACAGTGCATGAAAGTTATTTTTATTAATATTTACTTGTTTACAGAAACAGTGCATGAAAGTTATTTATATTTACATGTTTACAGAAACAGTGTATGAAAGTTATTTTTATTAATATTTACTTGTTTACAGAAACAGTGAGTGAAAGTTATTTATATTTACATGTTTACAGAAACAGTGTATGAAAGTTATATTTATTTATATTTTCATGTTTACAGAAAGTGTATGAAAGTTATTTATATTTACATGTTTACAGAAAGTGCATTAAAGTTATTTTTATTTATAGTTACGTTTACAGAAAGTGTATGAAAGTTATTTTTATTTACATGTTTACGGAAAGTGTATGAAAGTTTTTTACATTGCTGTATTAAAGTTACTTACATGTTTACATTAGCATTGTCAAAGAAATGCTTTATAGTTACATATACATTTAATACATAGCACTCTCTGCCAATCAGAATGGATTCATCACATACAAAGAGTTTTATTCATTAATTAAAGAGTCTTTAATCCTTTGCCCATGCTTTACCAAGGGCCCATTCTGGTAGTTCACAAGAGGACAAGCAACAGTGTACAGCTGGTTTATGCTTCCTGTGATTGAAAGAGGGATGACAGTACCAAACAGCTTGTGTTGCTTCACTCTGCGGATGAGATGCTCAACATGGACCCTCAGACAAGCAATGGACTGTGTCTCCCTCACCTCATCAGCCGACATCTGTTCCCTTTTTGACAGGAAAGCAGGCCTGTAGACTTTGCATGGCACACAGTCATCCACCAGAAAACCTTTATCTACCATAATAGCCATGTCAGGTTTCAGTAGAGGCACAATCCCAGACTGCTTCAATAGCTCCTTGTCACTGACAGATCCTGCATACAGGGATGACACAAAGGTGACTGCGCCATGTGGTGCCATTCCAATTAACCCCTTAAAGGTGCAGTGGGATTTATATGAGGAAAAGACTCTGAAGCAAGAGGGAGGATAGGGGTTTGATACCGCAGCTCTGTGCAGTCAATGATCACTTGCATGTCAGGGAAATCCTGGAAATCTTTTGGCAAGTGAGCCTTGACTTCTTACTCAGATGCGCACTAATCCAAGGAGGGTATAAAGAAAATTGGCCCAGGTTGTAATAATTCGACTCACCGTGGACTGATGGATGCTAAATCTGTGAGCCAGATCCCTCTGTGTCAGACCGAGAGACAGATGCACCATGAAGAGAAAAAAACTCATCTATGGGCTGTAGTGAGTGACCCTGTTAAAATAAAGTAAAAAAAAAAAAGGTTTATAAAAAGTAATATGAAATTTGTCTTCCTTACCCCATAATGTATATATGTGTAACGTAAATAAATTATAGGAAGGAAAAAAAAAAAAAAGTGTATTTACAGATGTATTGCCTTTGGCTCCAACTGCATTACTTGTAGCTGCTTTTGCCCTGGTCACACGAACCAGTGCGAGCCTGAGCCTGTGCAGAGACGTCTGCCAGGTTATTTGGAGAGGTGCGCCTGAGTTTGGGGTCAGAGGTCAGTACGGAAATCTCAGAGCAAAATAGGGAAATATGATATGCCGGCTTTTATTTAAAAGGGAAAAATTAAATGGTGAATGTGTTTGACAAAAGAAAAAAAAAATTATTAGGGTTAATAGGTTTCCAAAAAGGGGAACTCTGAGCGTAGCGAAACTAAAGACAGTAAGATAATTTGTTTAGGTAGACAGTGAGGGATCACAAGAATATTATGAAGGGTTGAAGTGTAGGGAATGTGAAGTGAAAGTGAATTGTTGGCTCCGGGAGGCAGAGAAGAGAAAAAGAAAAACTTTACAGAAAACAATAGCAGGGAAAAGACGGGGGAAATAGAAAAATACATCAGAAGATAATGGGAACAGGGTAACAAAATAATAAAAGATTTAAATATAAGTAAAACCAAAATAAAAGAAATAGGAAAACCATGTGCACTAAACACCAATACTAATCAATGTAATTTCTCTGTTTTTGAACATGTACCACCGCAATAATCATCACGACCCTGTGGCTGGGCTGCAGGGCTTGAGAATTGATCCCGAACTCGACTGCTCCCCTCCGACAAGACCTACAACACCGCCGCAAGCAAGAGCATCACGGAGAATGACGCAGCCCACCGCGCCAGCAACAACACTAGAGACACTGACACAGCTCATGTCCACCACGCCATCAGAGAGACTACCATCGATGTGACTAAAGTCAAAGGAAGGGCTGAGTGAGGAGAAGGCCATGCTGATGTGCCCGAAACTCCTTTGGATGACAACAGAGCCCCAGCGGACAACTTCTCTGGCCTGGCGGAGCTAGGTGACAGAAGAGCTGAGCCCGGAGTGTGGGAGAGCCACGCTTTGATTCACGCTCAGCATGCTGATAAACTGCTGACAGGAAAACGTGAGAAGACACAGGCAAAGATCGACAAACATCTGCAGCTGAGCCTGAGGTATGAGCCGCGCTGCAAAAAGCGCCAGAATGGGGGGAGAAAATGGAAAACTGAAAGAGAGTATTCGCGAGGGAGAGGCTGCTGGATTTGTGAAACCGACGACAATGAATTGAAACTGTTCCAAGTGCCGTGTGTGCAAAAAGATGGACAGTGGGCCAGGAACTGTCTGGAGGAGAAGCAAGGAGGATGGGGAGCGAGAAGGGTGCAGCTCACTACAAGTCAAGGGAAGTGAACATAAATTTACTCACACGCACACACACATGCACTGATAATCTATCTGCTCTCTGCAATGAAGAAAAAGCTTGCTTTCCTGTTTATTGTCTAAAATTTATGTTGTTAAAGCTGAAAAGCAACTTGTTACTTATGAATGTGAGGCATTCAAAGAACTGCCGAAATATCAATTGATAGTTGAGTAAACGTAAAATTAAATTTAAATTTACTTAAAAGACAAACCATGCAAACATGTGACTTGCCATGTGCGCCAGAGCTGACTGATAGGTTTTGTGGATCGATTTGTGCGTAAGGGCGAGCGATGCTTGGAGGTACACAGAAACCTTTGATTAGTTAAAAGAAACAGGGAGAGTGTTGAAACATGTATTCCTGTTTTGTCTTAAAAAAAAAAAAACATGCCCAATAGCCAAGTTTGGGACGAGATTTAATGTGAAAATTAAATTTGAAGCTCTCTGCAGACTCAACAGGTGCTAGAGAAGGTGAGAGCAGGAGAGCTGTTTGCACCAGCCATTCTGAGATCCACATCATGAATTACAATTGGGCTGCAATGATGTGTGAACAAGCAGAAAACTGCATTACATATCCTGACACAGAAAAAAAGGCTGCTGACAATCTTCATTGCACATCACATGTTGCATGGGAAAGAGATGAAAATTATGAATTAGGCTGAGTTGGGAGAAAATAAACGTAAAACTTTAGGGCTTGGTAAAATGTTTTAGTTAGAAAAAGTGTGTGCACCATCAGCCTGTCTCACAGAAGGCAGTCTAGAGACTCACAGATAACAGGGCAGAAAGTGAACACAGCGCTCTGCAAGGACAGGGAGCAGAAATAGTCTGAAGTTCAGGCACATGCAGAGGGAGGGGGGGATTCTAATCTAGATTAAAATGGCGGATTTGAATTCTGCCAAAGGCATTCAGGATATGTGTGCTACCTAAAAAATGACTAAAAGTAAAGCCCTATTGGAACAGGACTAGTTTTACAGGGGGTCGTTAGAGAATGCTTTGTTTAAAAAAATTTATTTAGTATTCATCAAAATGAATTAAAAAAAACTTGCAAACCCGCAATAATTAAATTACACAAATGAACGTCTTACTGTATATTAAAAACAAACACTTAAGCTCTGCCCATATTTAAAAAGTAACGCAAAAGTTATATAACGCATTACTTTCCAAGAAAAGTAACTAAGTAACGTAATTAGTTACTTTTTTTAAGGGAGTAAGGCAATATTGGAATGTATTACTTTTAAAAGTAACTTTCCCCAACACTGGTCATAACACCAAACAGCAAAATCTGACAGACAAATTTAGGGCATAAAGAATGTGGAAAATCAATCACAACAAACAAATGTTGTTATTTTTGGGAATGTATTGCAGGACATTTATTCTAAATTATAAAATTAAGGAGCAGCCCCAGAGAAGCCTGACACCACAGGACATTGTTGCCATTTAATTCCCGACAGAGGGAGATTGAGAGGAACATTTTTACTGCCTGACAGCATCGGAACAAATTTTGAACACCACGTCCCAAACATCTTATTTTTCATTGGGTCTACGTCAAAAGATCCACAAATGGGTCAAAACAAAGTCGGCTACGCGATAACAACAAAATTCGAGGTCGTGGTTTCAGGGAAAATTGGCATGAAATTATTAAGCTCAGGCAGCTGAGCTCGGGAAACTAAAAGGGGCCTGAAAATTTATTAATAAAGGAAATGTGGGAAAATTTATAACGATTTGCGTTATGGGTGAGGAGTCACATTACATATTTTTCTTTTTGGGGGGTTTTGGTTTTTAGCAATATTGCAAGATTTTTTAAATTTGATGGCTGTCCAGAATTTTTTAAACGCCCATTTAGGGGCAGAACTGCTAAAAGCTATCTTGCTGCGAGACGAGATAGCCATTTGCAAATGTGTAGCACACACTAACAAAAAGATTTTGTTTCTCTAGGTAACACAAGAGCAGATGTAGCAGCGAAGACAGCTGCTGCTCAAGGCAGAGGAAAAGAAGCCAGATTGCACTTTGATATCACACAAACTAATGAAAACAAGTCTTTATCTTTACAGAGTATGCAGTCTTTTTGCTACAGGAGCAGAGACGGAGAAATGGATAAGAAGTCTTGCTGTTAAGTGGTGAATGACGTGTGGATGAGCCCGGATGGCAGACCTGTTTACCCAAAGACTTCTTTTTGCATGATTGTAAAATGACACAAGGGAAAGGCCATGTGTCAAGGGGGAGGATAATTAGGCAAATGAAAGATTTAAGACTTGTGATTTACAAATGGTTTAAAATTTTTTGCAGAAAACTTTTACGAAAGATGTGTAATCTGTAATACCCACAATGATCAAAATAATACACAGCAACAGTAGCAAAATAACCCTAAGATGGGGATCTCACAAAAATTAGTTATAATCAGACTCTAAAAAAACAAATTAGCAAAATGTTGTGAGGAAACTGGACTCAAAGGGGTAAAAAACACTACCAATGTAAAATAGAATGAGGGAGCAGGAAAGATCAAATCTGAGCTCATATGAAATTGTGGTTTGAGAGAGACCACCACACATGGGCCTAGAAGGAGAGAAACAGTTGCTGCCATCCACAGGTTTGCTTGAATGTGACATGTTGAGTGAGTGCGAGGAAATGTATTGTGCAGGTGAAAGCAGTGCAACAAAAGGCTGCAGAAAGGCCACTGTATGCCATAAAGCAAGGAGACTTTGGGGTGATGCGCAACTTCAGATGGAGAAGCTGGAGATCCAAACGGTGAAGGGGACCATTTCCAGGTGCTTCTGATCACGCAAACGGCCGTAAAGGGGGCAGAGTGAACAACGTGGGTGCACGCCAGCCCCTCGAGGAGAGTTACATTGGTGCCACAGAGGGAGAGAACCAAAACAACGGCGAGGAGAGCCAGCCTTCGAACCAGCTAAAAGAGGGAGGTGGCCACTGACTGTAACCTCTCTAAAAGAAAGCAGAGGTTTCAACCAGGAAGGGATGACAAGAGTATCGATTACCGGAGCTGAGAATGAAGGGGAGGGGGCACAATGTTGGAAACATCGGGTTGTTTTAACATTCCAGACTATAGTGTTAATATCAGTTAATATCACTGACATAGTGTCAGACACGAGTAGGGCCGTAAAAGCGCCTGAACGTGTTGACAGGGAAAAACTATTGATAACGATTTCAGCAGTAGTGAAACTTATAGCGAAATGAATTAAGAAGTTAAAGATAACATGACTAATGAAATTTTTATAGGGGAAGGGTTTGTCTGTCTCTATAATATAACCTTACTATAGCTTGCTAAAACAAAGAGTTAAGTCCCAGATAAAAAGCCTTTGCTTGTTTAACTTTCCTTAGGAACTAAAGAGAGTAATCATTTATATGAAAATCAGAAATGAAGAATGTAAAGCTTTAAGTTTTTCTATAATTACCTTTTTATATAATGGGTAGATTATTAGTAAACAGCAAATATATAACCATAGTAATGATTTGCATGAATAATTTATTTGTTTACTGTCGTTTAATCATTAGAGGTAAACTGTGTTAGATACATCTTTATTTGGGATTTGGATAGTGACTGAGGGTCTGGCTTATGTCCAGAGCGCAATAACAGTGTTTATTCGTTTAGCCCAGCTTTCGAAGAACAAATAGGAGGATTTGGGGTAATTAATTGCATGATGATTCTTTTTCCTTATTATTAATCAGCGTAATCATTAATTTTGAAATAGTGATTGATTTTATTTATTTAGTTAATGAAAAATAAGAATGTTCTTTTTTATTTTAGTCATCAAAGAATGATGAGAGGGAGAAATTGTTGCGGAAATTCCTATTTTTCCATATTAATTCATATCATTTTATTCTTTGTAAGAGTAATTTCTATATGAGCTCTGTGTGTACTTTGATGAAAGGGCTTGCTGAAATTTTGCCACATCAGCCCCCAGATTTAGCATTGCTCATATGTAGTAATATGAATTCCTTAGTCCTTAGATATAGCTGCATCTTCACCGCCCGGGAGCGCTGGAAGTTTAATCCGTTTAACCACAGGACGAAGATATAGGTAGTCCTTTATCCTGACTTTGACTGACCTAATATGGCCATCTTCGCTGGGTACCAGACTCTCAATCCTTCCGATGGGCCAGTGAGCACGAGGCAGTTGTGGGTCCACCACCATCACTACATCTTCTTCGTCAGGTCCTGGGTCTCACGTTGCCACTTAAGACGAGACTGAATGTCATGCCTTGTAAAGTATGCCCAGAAATAGCCTGAGCATGTCGCCATCAACGCTTAGACAGAGGTTCTGGAGTGTAGACGACTTGGGGAAGCGAAGCATCCCGCCGCCCCATGAGGAGGAAATTGGGGGTAACCGGGTCTACATCTGCTATGTCAGAGGAGACGTAGCCTAGTGGTTTACTATTTATGATACCCTCTATCTCAACTAACACAGTGTGCAGGACATATTCTGGTAGGGGTTTCCTTGTGCCACTGAAATGCGGTGAGGCAGACGGATTCATTTTGAATATAATCTGCTGGTCAGCCAACTGATCTTGCAATTTGGGTTTTGTTGCCATTTTCTTAAAGGCCTCTTTCAGCTCATTGTCATAGAATAGAAACTAATTCCCTGATCAAAGATAAACTCTGATGGAGCACGCCTTCGGGCAATGAAGCGTCTCAAAGCAAGTAGTAAGGCATCTGCATGGCGACTGTTGAGGAGATCAAGGTGTATGCAACGAGTAGTCAAACATTTTAGGATCACACCCCACCGTTTCTCTGGGCGACAACCTACCTGCTTGCACTAGACACATACAGTTTAGCTTCTGTTAACCAGGCTCCCTGAAGGGATGTGGGTTAAAGGCTTGTAGCACTACTGGCTGAGGTGTGACTCAGTAGGTACCGTTGCCAATCATCACCTTCCCCGTCACTTTAGCGCCGCCCTTTATCAGGCTCCCGAAAAGAGTTGGCAGATGCGAGTAGGGTTGCAGGACTCAGTGGCGGTTTTTGGCACGGGCGGACAGGGCAGCCGCCCTGAGCTGCATTTTTTCTTGTCACGTGGGGGGTGCCACACGAATTTGGAGGAAAAATAATAATGTGTGCAGCTAAGCGGTTTTCTATTTATCTAACTATGCTGTGCCGCCGCCCCCTGCTGCTGAAAGAGAGCCGCACAGAAGCTGAGCGAGCAGAGAGAAGAGAGGAGGGGATGGGCGGGCTCTCCCAAATGAAGCGACAAGGAGGGGGCTAAATTATGTCAGTAACACCTGACTTTCTTA
>JAUCMT010000379.1:0-12317 GCA_032357475.1 Enteromius thamalakanensis
AAACACAATAAATAAACACAGCATGAACACACATATTATGTAAATAAAGACTTTTATTTTGGATGTGATTAATCATGATTAATCATTTGATATCATTTAATATATAGATTAGGACTATATAGACTATATAGATATATAAGACTAGGACAGACGGGGACAGAGACGGGGACACATAGGGGGCGGAGACAGAGACAGGCGGGCGGAGACGGGGACAGAGACTGGGACAAAGATGGGGACAGATGGGACGGGGACAATTGTATATAATGTTTATATAGTTATGTGTGTGTGTGTGTGTGTGTGTGTGTATATAAATATATATATATATACTCAACAAAAATATAAACGCAACACCTTTGTTTCTGCTCCGTTTTTTTCATGAGATGGACTAAATGCAGTTTAAAAGGAGTCATTTAATGTCAATTTTCCACAAGCTGATATGATTCTTTAGGTTCTAAATGAAAAGTCTGTTAATATAGTTTAAAATTTCTCAATGGTAGTGTAGAAAAACCACCCAGTTAACCCTGTCAGAAATCACTCTGTTCTGTGTAGTAGCCATATTCGTAGTGAAACTATGACAGTTCTGTAGGTGAGGCTGGATCATGATTGATTCACATAAACATAAACACATTTCGGTAGATCAAGAGCGCTTTTCCTTCAGAACCAAAAGTAAGTTAACGTTAATCCTCTGCAGTAGTCATTTACTATTGTGGCTGAAGATGCAATGTTCATTGTTGTTTATTTTTTAAATATTAAATGTACTTTTATTATTACAGTACATTCAACAACAAAACACCTACAAACACAGCACAGGTTTTATATTTCTTATTGATCATAGGCCTCATTAATCTAAGCTTATACACCTTCTAAATTTTTAAGAAATCTTAAACCAAATTGAAAGAAAAAGAAAAACTCAGGGTCTCTTAAAATCACATGTACATCAAGATATGACTCTTGCTTCACTTCTTCAAAGTGAAAACTATTTGAGCGACAGCATTGATTTTGGAAAATAAAGCCGAAGAACCTGTTGGTTGAACAATGAAAAACACTCATGAAAAACCCCCCGGTTTCGTAGACAAGGCTTAAAGGTGCTCTATGCGATGTTGCAGGATTTTATTTTTATCTCAAACTGTAAGCATTACCCCTTGATCGTCTTGTTGTCTGCCCTCTGATTACATTGGGAAAAAACCCGCTCTCAAAAGACAACACAGAGGCTGCAATATTGAAAGAAACATTTTGGGCACCTCATCAAAAACATGTTGCTCGTTAAATACCACCTCTTCTTGCCGACTGGTTGGCTGAAGTTTGTTTTTGTTTGGTCTATGTCCTGCACCCCTAGTATTTTGCAAGATAGAGCACCTTTAAGCCTAATCCTGGAATAAAATGTGCATTTGAGCTGTTACTTGCACTGATTGATCTTACAATACATATATATATATATACATATATATATATATACATGTATACAACTTATACAACGGTTGCCACACCTCAAGACATCGATCAGATGATATATTCAGAGGGATTCGTCCGGTTTTTCTACTTATATCGCTATTGTGAGTAAGATTATTTCTTCCGCATCTCATCCAACGACTCTTTTGCTCGTTCCAAAACGCTTGTATGGCTCTGAAGCATTTTTACATTCCTCTGTTTCTATTTAAGTGTCGCAGCTCTGTTTCTTTAATGACTGTGGTCTAGACTTAATATAAATGTGGCTTTTAGCTCAGTTGTTTCTGAAGAAACAGACAAGGCATTAATTCACATCCGCTTCATGCCAGGCTGCCAACAGGCCTGTCAGGCCCTATTCTGCGATAATCTGTTGGCTGTACATTATCCTTGACTTAACTACTGAGCACATCCAGATGTTAGTACTGTGCTTTTTTAGTTTTACCACAGTACTCCTCAAGAAGAGATAAGAGAGACTGGCTGATGATAAATTACTTGTGGACATTTTTGATTGTTCAAAGAACCTTGCTGTATGTTATCTCCTGAGAAAATTAACTTTTGCTCGTTTAAGTGTCACAGGAATTAATTACATTTTAAAAATATACAAATATAAAATAAATAGCATTTTTGTTTTTCATGTTTTGTCAAATTCAGCCTTGGTGAGCAAAAGAGACTTATTCCAAACTTTAACCCACTTTTATCCATCACTGTGTTTTCGGGAAAATATAAACTTGAAAGCTGTCCTCGCAGTTCCTCCCGTTTTATATTTAAAAACATATTCCTTTTCAGATCATTCTCGAAAAACAGCAGCCAGCTGCAACAGCTGCATTCATCTGCATTCATGAACCTTAATATCTGCAGAAATGCACAATGTAAGGCTAATGATACACTAGGCAATATTGCCAGGCAACTTTGGAAAATGAGCCCTCAACTCATTTAAAATATCCAGACAGAAATGTTTTACTAATGAGAAAGGGCTGTTCAAAAAGAGTAAGAAAAATTGTTTAGAAAGTTGCTCTGTGTAACATCTTGAACAGTTTAAAAGGTTTTTTTTTTGGTAAAAAACTGCAGAGCATTGAAAACTGTTCATGTGTTTGTGTTTTAGACCTTCCCAGGCCTAGAAAAAGGCTGACAGAGTTGATGATGAAAGCCGTAAAGGAAGGAGGAGATGATAAAGCTCAGAAACATTGGGGCTTTCGCTTCTTTCGCAGTCCTGTAGAGGTTCTCGCAGGGGCTGATGGGAAAAGAGCTACTGGAATCCGATTGGCTCTTAATAAGCTTGAGGTAAACATGCTAAACAGTATAAGAACCGTAGCTACATCAGAAATGAAATACTTAGGTGAAAACTAGTAGATTGCTAGTAGGTGAAAACAACAGTGCTTATAAAAGCGTAGGGAAAAATGTACCTATGTTATCAGCTCATCTGAATGTCAGATCTCTTTCCTGTCTGTTTGGATGTGCTGTATGTGTTTCTGAGGCATTATTAAATGTGATCATAAGGAATATGAATTAAAAGATGAGTCTAGCCAGCAGGACAGGATGTTGTTGTAATCTAAGCTCTAAAGTTTCCCCCTAGAGATCATTGCACAATACTGCATGTTTGTCTCCACTTTCAATCTGGAAAGTCCTGAAAGCCAGATGTTATCTTTTGACGATGTTTAGACTGTGATTACTTTCGCTTGATTATAAACCAGGATTGTCCAGGACAAAAGCCTGTGGTTTATGAAAGTGTTTTGTTGAATGTACAGAAATTACTACTAGAGGGTAAATTAGACTCATATATTAAGTTTATTTATTCCTAATTTCAATTTATACCAGTTTGTAGTCTTAATGTGAGTGATTCAACCACATTCATCGCAATACACATATTCCATACATATTCCACACATATACACATATTTATAATATAATTATATTCTAGGGATTTGTGTGATTTTATAGTACCAGTGTGGACAAGACTCATTTCTGTTCTAACCTGACAATGCCTCTGTGTATAAGGTAAGGATTAAAAAGACTTGATTGATTCAGTCAGTGTGGAAGAACTCTTTTACTGTGTTTACTCACTTTAAATCCAGACCCTGAGCCAGTAACTCATCACCTGCCAAGTGCCAACACCAATGACTTGTACATATGGGTACAGACACTTATTGCAACAAGAAATTAAAACAAATCAGCAACACATAAATTATGTCTCCATCTTAATTGCGGAAGTGCCTTTTTCTGTTCTAAAGAAAGGGGTGTCTCAATGCTTTTAGAAAAGGGTCCTTTCCAAACTGATACTATAAAATTAGAACCACACAATTCACTAGAATTTCATTATATGCATCTATATTAATGTTGGCACTCATGGGCATTTCTAAAGTAATCAGATCTGTTCGTCGGAAGGGGGTGACTCGATACTTTTGGCTATATAGTATATAATTACACACTATTTCATTATTTAACATACAAATGTCAGCATTCCTGCATAGCACACGAGAGATCTTGGGGATTTCTTTAAAATCCAGTGATTGCGTCACGTAAGAGTTACAAAACGAGAAGTGTAGACTGAACAAGGAAAGACATGTTTATTTATATAGTACATCTCATACGCTGAGCTAGTGTTTCACATGAAAGGAAGTGAGTAATTTAGTCATTAAAGGTAATCGCAACAAAAACAAGGAATTACAAACAAACATTCTCAAGTTCTAATGTGCCAAGTGGAGAAAAGAAAAACTTCCTAAACAGCTAATTAATTGACTAACGTTACCCGTTTTTGTTTGACCATCATAAACCAAACAAATATTACCGACAGGTCTTCTCTTAACTGATTATCCAACACACTTGTTTTCTTAGCCCTGTTCTATTCACCATCACAGCACGCACTTTAGCCTTCTTTTCAAACTTTTAAGATGATATAAAAATTTTAAGTTAAGAATAGAAAATGATTATGCATTAATTAGAGTGCAGTCAGTGCACAGCAAATTAGATGGTTTTGAGTCTGGATTTAATGTGGCTGTGATCTCTTCTGGAAGCTCTATTTATTAATAAAGCTATGTGTGACCCTGGACCACGAAACCAGTCTTTTTTTTCCCAAATTGAGATTTATGAAAGCTGAATTAAAAAGCTTTCCGTTGATATATATTTGATATAATATTACTATTAAAATATCTGGAATTTGAAGGTGCAAAAAAATCATAATATAGACAAAGAATTGCCTTTTAAAATTACACAACTTCATATGCATATTAGGTTTTTCATATATTTATAAAGTTACTATTCATTCAGTAATCTGGATGGCACAATTCTTAATAGCAAATAAAAAAACATAGCAGTATTTAGCCATATAATAAACTATTTATATAGACTACTGTCTTGTCTGTGACTGTGTTGATTTCAAGTCTGAGCACAGCAGACAGGCAAGACTCTCAGCAGCGCTTATAAAGCATACTATTCTGTGTGGCTTCTGTGTCAGGGTTCGGGTGAGAGCACTCGAGCTGAGGCCACCGGACACTTGGAGGATCTGGACTGTGGCCTGATCATCAGCAGTATCGGCTATAAAAGCATTCCCATTGACCCCGCTGTGCCCTTTGACCCCCAAAGAGCCATTGTACCCAATGAGATGGGGAGAGTGCAGGACACAGCAGGTCAGAAGGAGCCAAAAACAGACATATTACAGACACGTGTTTGAGTTTAATCTTATTGTTCTGATGGTTGCTATTATTGGCTGGATGTTTTTTCTTGCCTTCACTTGTAGGTCTGTACTGCAGTGGCTGGGTCAAACGTGGGCCAACCGGGGTGATCGCAACCACTATGAACGACAGTTTCGATACGGCGCGGGTTTTAGTCCATGATATGGAGACGGGCAGGCTGGATCTATCAGTCAGCAAACCAGGCGCTCAAGCCATCACTGCTCTTCTGCAAACACGAGGTCAGACACACTATTAACAGGAATCCTCAGTATCTGTACTTAAATGAACAGTGCCTGAAGCTGCTATTACGAGCGCTTCCTCTTTAAGATGAATCACTTTGTATTCCTATGTATTCCCCAATTGTAAGTCAGCAAAATGGCTAAATGTAATATATATATATAGTAGTGCCCTATAACAATAAATCATTTTTTAGTTTTGTATTTTTAACATGGCATTAAAATGCTGAGCAAAGGCATTTATGCACTGAATGAAAAACAGTGACTACATTAATACATTAAAATAATTGTAGATTTTTATATTTAAATGTTAATATTTTCATGATTTTAACATGGCAGAAAAATGGCTAATGTTTACATAAATAAATATTTTTTGTTGAATATGCACTAAAACGAATTCATAAAAGAAAAATGAATAATACATTATGTGTTAATACAAAAAGTAGTTTTAAAAAATACATTAATGAATGACTAATTATTATTCTAGAATGGCATGTAATGTCAAATAAAGTCATTTTTAACATTAGGTCAACATTAGGTCAAATCTTGAATTTGTTTATTGATATTCTCTCATCATTTGCATCTGGGATTGATTGAAAGAAGCGTTGTTAAGAGTTAGTTAGTGAAATGGTTTTGGTTCCAAGGTTCTTAGCTGAAGTGAAAACAAAAGTTCATCGTTGTGTTATGTTTCTCTACAGGCGTGAGAACAGTGCTTTTTACACAATGGGAGAAGATTAATACAGAGGAGGAGAAAAGAGGCAAATCCATGGGAAAACCCAGGGAAAAACTTCTGGATGTTGATGAGATGCTGAAAATTGCCTGGTCCTGAGAAGCACTGCCAGGAGCGGAGGAGGAGGAGGAGACCAATTGAATGTGAATTAACGTATGTCATATAAACACCCCAAATATCTGGCGCTTCTTTCCTCTGTGGAATATAAAAAGCTCATGTTTGGCCAAATGTTCTTGCTGCTCTTCTTAATATGAAATGAAAAATTCCAAATACCGATCGTGTTATTCACACAAAATTGACATCTGGAAGTAGTTTACAAATAATAACATTTATGACATGTTCTTGTGCATTTTACTACACAGTGACACTGTAACTAAGAGTGCCTGGGTGGGTGGTGCTCTTAACGTCATCTTTTCATTACCAGGGATTACATCAAGTGTGATGATACAGACTGACGCACATTTCATGTCATCTTACAGCTGTTGCTTTAAAAGAAAGATGTGCTAGATTTCACGGTTCATGCATTCGTTTACCAAGTACAGATTGTATCAGAAACAGTCCAGTTAATGAGTTGTTTAGCTTTGATGTCATGACATGGACTTCAAATAAACACTAGCATTTCTCTTAAGTGCTCCTGATGTCAAACTATGAAGTTGAACCAGTTCTTATCCAAATAGTTTACATAAGTCACCACCTGTTGATGTTTTGTTAATCATGTTGTTTTTGCCAGAATAACCATGTGAAATCGCTTGAATCCACACTGAACATGTTTTTATATAATAAATAATACACAATTTTGTTGGCACAGTTGGATGTAATTTATGACTATGTTGTTTTAGCATTTAGATAATAATATAAGCGGTCCTTTAAAATACCCATTGAATAAATTAAATAGCCAAAATGTGCTTTTTATTTTTTTGTCTAGCTTTTCAAAACAATTATAATAAAAATAAAATGAGAAAATCATTTATAAAACAATTTTAAAATATTTACTTAAAACTACAAACAAATAAAATTTTTTCTGAAAATAAATGGGTTTTGAATCAGGCATGTATTTTTTATTTATTTTATTTTTTACTGTACAAATAAACACAGTCTTGCTGAGCAGAAGAGAATTCCCAGATCCCAATCTGAACACTGTGTGTTAAAAAATGTATCAATAAAGCAGTTTTAATTATTATTAGTCTCGTCATTATTATTGTCTTGTTTATTTTAAAAATGCATGAAAACGTTACTGAGGAGCTGACCAGTAAAAATTTTTCTAGGAGCCTTGGAGTGGACATCGGTTGTACATTTGTATTTGCAGTGCATTGTGGGATTGAATGAGTCTATTTGAGAACGTCCACTATGGTTTCATTGACCACTACCCTCCTCCATCTGGTGTAAGAAGTGCTGGCCGGAAGGGTTGTGTGCCCCCAGGCGAGATAATAAAAAAAAAAACACCCAAATATGTAAAAACTGTTTGAAGGAAGCACAAAAATATAAGATGTTTTGACAACAAAACAGTCAACATGATGTCTTCCTTTGTGGGCTTTGAACCTGTGGGAAATGTGAAGCACTGCGGTCACAAATCCAAAAATCACATAACGGTTCCCAGACCAGCCAGCGAAAGCTGGTTATAAATAAAACTAGTAACTAGACCTACAAGATAAATTATTGTTGCATTTTTGTTCCACCATTTTAATCACTCAAAAGCATGTGAAGAGTGTGAGCGACAAAGTGTTGAAAAGTGCCAGATCGGCTGGAGTAATAATAGTCTGGTGCTTCCTGTAAAAGACTATATTCCGAGAAGTCCATTGCATCAGTAACTGTAAATTTGAGAGAAAGAATACATATTTTTGCACATCAGCATTTTAGCCTTTGCTTGACTATTTATTTGTTGTGCGCTATTCAAGTTGTATAGCATTTCTGGGTCATGCACAATGTCTCATTTATTTCACAGAAAAGCATCCATTGTAAAGCTGACCTTTATTGAGGCATATTATGAGGCATATTGAAATTCTAGAGAAGTGGTTTATTTTCCGAAATTACATGCTCTCTCTAATGAAGGCGTCACACTGAAATTGCAATAATTTTTTTAAAATGAGAAAATAAATAGTTTCCAAATGCAAATACTTATCATCCGAAGGGAATTCAGCAAGTGTAGGTGCGGGAGAGGTTTGACTTTTATTTTGAAATGATCATTTCCTGTTTGTCGACCTTACTTTGGCCTAGGTGCTTAAATATCAGGTAGTTTTTCCTGTATGAATGGAGGAAGGGGGTGGGTAGCTAGAGCATTCACTTTCTGTTGACCGTTTTTGATTCTTTGCCTAGATTTATATTGCTTTGCTGTCCATTTTATGCTTCCCTGTTATCATTTTGCTTTGTTACTTTACTTGGCTGTGCGATTGAAGTGCATTTAACTTAAAGATGCACTCGTTGGCATGAAAAATTTGTTGTTTGTTTCGTTGGATTGGATGGATTATGGCTGCGAATAAGGAGCAAGTTTGTTATGTGCTTGTTATCGCGCCATGTGTAGAGCTAATTCAAGAAATTAATAGAAGTGTGTGCACGGTAAATTCAGGTGCTGAGATTGTGTAGTGTGTAAAATAGATACTGAGGAGCCTGAGCATGCTGCTGAAAGCAAAAAAACAGAGTCCAAGCCTACGGTTAAGGCTGTGGCACTGAAAATTGAAACGCTGCAAAAGGATCGCAAAGCTAACGTGAAGCTTGAGCATGTGAGCACATTATTCTGTCAATGAAAAATCTCATGAAATGTGATAGTAATGCGTAAAAAGTGAGTTCAATGCTGGGATCCTTGAAATGTTTGAAAAATGATGCTTCCGTGTTGCACAACAATGTACTTCCTTGTCTTCCTCTGGTTGAACAAAAAAACACAATGAATGGTTTTATTCTGTGTATAAGCACAATGACTGGTTTTTGGAAGATGTTGAATGATGTTTGAATGAGACTTAGAATCTGAGTCAAACTTTTCAAACATCAGATGTGAATCCTTCTCAAAGCTGTGTCAATCTTTGCTCTTCACATTCCCTCGGATCAGAGAGCAACGGATAATCTGGTTGAGCAGTTGTGCTTCTAACTTTCCATCCTTCACTGAAGCAGTTTCATCATCTCAAAATAAGCATATTTCAAGTGAAGATCAGAACCTTGTGGCTAACCATGAGGATATGGACAATCAAATATAACCCTCAGACAGTGTTTCTAATGTAAGTGGAAAATCATCAAAAACATCATCTAGAAGTGCAACAAACACTCATGGATCTCGATCCAGTCAATCTTCTATTGCATCTGCTCACATTAGGATTGAGGCTAAAATGGCTGCTTTGCAAACACATCAAAAAATGCTACGGAAACATGCATTACAAAAGGAAGAGGAGGATTTAAGGAGACGAAAGAAACAAATGGAGCTTGAAACAAAGATTGCTGTATCAATGGCCAAGATGAAGGTATATAGCGACGTGAGATCAGAAATTTCTAAGTCTTCGCTAGCCAGTGCCCCAGAGACCAAATCTCTTAATCCTAACGTGGAATCAACTGTACGTTCAAGTTCATCTGCAGTGTCAAAATATCCTTCTGTACCTCCTAAAAAGATTCAAGTAGCAGCAGAGAATTCAACAACAACCTCTGCATCTTCGGTCTAAATTAAAGTCAACCTATTCTGTATTTCCATCTGGAATCAGTCAAATGATATCAGTCATTTTGATTTTCAGAAACCAAATGTAAGTTAATGTTAGTCCTCTGCATCTTCAGTCACTCAGATGTCAGGAGTAAATGACTACTGCAATGCTCCTTAAGAGTCTTGCTTGCCTCTGCATTTTGGAGTCTGTGTGAAACGCTGCTGTCAATCAACAGTCAAGGGTGGGGCCTGCCAGTTTGGACTACTGTTCCAGCCTTTGGGCTCAATGGAGTCTCTATTGCAATGATTCTCTGTTACGGGAGACCATAAACTCCTCTGTAATGCTGCTTAATGGGAACAAGGCAGACCAAGCAATCTGTGGAAATACTGACATTCCTCTCCATTACCTTGACTAATTTTGCCATGGTGGATAAAGAATGGTGGCTAAAGAACTTGCAAATAAACTTAACTTGCAAATAAATTCAAGCTGATCTACCGCTGTGTGAGAACACTGCTGCTGGCACAAAGAAATAAAAAAGCAAGACTGGAGTTTGCCAAATATTATGTAACAAAATCCTCCTTGAAGAAAAGTAAAGTGGGCAGATGAGAGGAAAAAATAGAGCTTTTTGGAAAGAACATAATGGCAGATCTGAATCCTACAGAAAACCTGTGGAGAGATCTCAAAACAGCAAAAGGCTTCCTTCAAATCTGAATGATCTGGAGCAGTCTGCAAAGGAAAAGTGGTCCAAAGTTCCAGTAGAGAGCTGTAAGAAACTCATTCATGGCTACAGGAAGCGATTGATTTCAGTTACTTTTTCCAAAAGTGGATGCTACCAAATATTAAGTTAAGGGTGCCAATAATTTTGTCCAGTGAATTTTGGGGTTCTTCATGGAGTTGTATAAGATTTGACTTTTGTTGTTTCAATGCAAAGGAAGAAAAATAAATAAATAAATGTGTAAGTACCAAAACATGTGCAACACTTTTCTGAGAGGAGGGCTTTGTTTTCTCAGTTTGAGCTCTGCTTTAAACCCATCCAAGCGCACACACACAGCAGTAAACAAACCCACCGTGAACACACCCCCGCAACATTGGAGCAGTTGGGGGTTTGCTTTGCTCTTGAATGTGGAGAGAGAGCTGGTTATTCACTCCCTCCACCAACTACAATCCCTGCCGGACCAGGGACCCGCAACCTTCCAGTCCAACTCTCTATCCATTAGACCAGGGGTGGCGAACCTGTTTGGCATGATGAGCCACAAATAAAAAAAAAAGAGCCACACAACAGATGTGCAAACAACAGTATCTCTGTTACAATAACATGTACACCTAATTATATAATGCAATAGTTTTCATGGATTTAAATTAGCCTACCTTCTTTTACTTGACTCAGTGGGACACCTGACATTCCTCGGTTTCCACAACCTTTTTCAGGTCTGGCTCATATTCAGTTGTGGCTACTCATAGTAACTCTTTCACATGTGTGTCAGTAAGAACAGAGTGATGCTTTGATTTCACTTGTTTCAGTGTCTAAAAACGTGATTCACAGACGTAAGTTGACCCAAACATTAATAATAGTTTGAGTGCAGCCTGTTTGACATTGGGATATATCTTTCTCAAGGTTGGAAAATGTGTGTAGTCTCTCTTTTGTAGATGTGTCTTGAACAGCTTGAGTTTGTTGACAAATGCAAAAACAGTCTGCACCAGCTCAGGCAGCATCTTTAACTTCCCTTGCAGATACACATTCAGTTCATTCAGATTATTAATCCACTGGGGATCATGTAACTCAGGAGAGTCCTTATGTTTCTCGGCGAGGAACAGCTTCAAAGTTTAAAGAAACGAGAAAGCACATTTCCTCTTGAACGCCACAGTTAAAAACGGCACAGTAAAAAAGCAGATCAGATGGAAGATCTTCATCAAGTTCATCAATGAGATTTTTGAACTGTCTGTGATTGAGAGCATGTTTGCATATAAAATTTACAATTTCTAGCACAGGTTTCATGATGTGGTCTAAGTTCAGCTTTTAAGACACCAAGTGCTCTTGATGGATAAAACAGTGAAAAGTCCAAAATGCAGAAAAACGATCATCACAGATTACACAGATTAACGATTACACAGACCTACAAGACCTTTCTCAGATCCCAGCATGGCTGGTGCTCCGTCCTTGACAACTGCTGTTAGTTTTGATAACTGCAGATTTGCTTTCTCAGTCTCAAAAGTTTCTTTTTTGTTTCTCAACAAAAGAGTGTTTTTACCTTGTGCTTGCGACGCTCACTACATTTGGGAAATTCCCTGGCTACAGCAGAATGGAGAGAGGTGAAAGTCACAGATGGAGTCTGCTGGATCCGGCCACACGAAACCCAAATTGCTGGCAAACATTTCAGTACACTGCTCGTAGACCGTTATAACCCGTTAATTGCGGGCTAGAAACCGCAACAACCTTATGCAGCTCGTAAGGCTGCGTGACTGGCACCAACTGGACAACACATGGCTCCTCGTACCATGCTACGGGGTCATGGCCTGTTAACAGCGGGCTGGAAACCGCAAGGACTTTGTGCAGCTCTCCTGGCTGTGTAACTGGCACTGACAGGGTTAAACACAGCACCTCTCGCCGTGATGCGGGATT
>JAUCMT010000380.1:0-13414 GCA_032357475.1 Enteromius thamalakanensis
TGAGAGGACAACAGGAGATGGACTTTATTATGGATTATGAACTTGCATTTTGGCCAGAAGTGACAGTTTGAAGTTAATGATGTCTTAATGATGGATTTGTTTCCTACAAACATGCAGCTTTTAGATTCTGATAACCAAGACTGGCTGATTGCTGATGACTTGTGCAGGAGAAAAATATGGCGTAATATTAGTTTTTGGGTGAACTATTCCTTTAAGGGAGACGCCATTCTAGTGTGACTACTTTATATCTATACCAGGGCTTCATAAATTATCCTCTGGAGATCTGAAGCACTGCAGAGTTTAGCTCCAACCCAGATAAAACTCACCTACCTGTGATTTTCTAATGATCCTTAAGACACTGATGAGCAGGCTCAGGTGTGTTTGATTAGAGTTGAAGCTAAACTCGGCAGTGCATTGAACCTCCAGTGGAAGATTTGAGAAACCCTGGTCTATACCATTCATTTAAAATCATCTGCTTGCCTTTCTAAAAGAATACAGGTTTTAGCATGAATAAAGTATATGTTCTGCCTTTTCTCTCCTTTTCATCTTACCTTTTCATCCTACACCATTTTAAAGACACCATCATCATTTTCCATGTATGTGAGCAGGAACAGAGAGTCTCATTATCATGTTCTTTTCTTCCTCTGAGTTTGGTTTTGTTCCCCACAGTGTGTTGACATCTCCTGCCACATACTTTGTCCTGGTAACCAATTTAGTTTCCTGTCACTCAAATATCATCAGCATACTTCGGTGTATGTGCCTGTAATATGACATGTAATACAACAGTCACCTGTAGCTTGATTTTCCTGTCACTCTTTGATCACATGAATATTTCTTCCTCTTTTCCACCTTCTCTTTTAGCATTTCTTATAATCTCACAGGCACCTTGTGCTGCAGCTAAAGCAACCATAATTGGCACAAAATATCCCTTTTATGATTAATGAAGCTCCAGGAGCTATCTGTTCTGCCATCGTGTTAAACACTGCACCATACTGCGTAGAGAAAATAAAAGAAGCAGACAGAAAAAGAGCAAGGAAGTACAGTACACTGCCGACATATGGAGAACAAAGAAAAGTAGCTTTATAAAATGATGATTGACGTATGATATATATTTATATATATAATCACATAACAATAAAATAAAGATTATATAAAATACAAATATTGGATGGAAAACTTAAAAAAAAAAAAAAGAAATTTATTGAATTAAATAATTATATTATTTTTTGAAACATTAAACAAAATTATTTAAAAAATGAAAATAAAAAATATTTTTAAAAGTAAAATAATTTAAAATATAATCTATAACATTATAATACAGTATATGTTAAAAAATAATATTAACAATATCTTTAAATATTTAAATATAAGTTTTAAATAAAAACGATATCTAAATAAAACACTGCATTAGATGCACAGTAGCTGGAGTCTCTTGAACTTCAGGTCTGAAGTTCCTCTAGTTGTTATTTTACACACTCTTGTCATGTTTGTCTTATGGTTTGAGATATCAATCATGTCTGCGGCACAAATGAATTTAATATTTAGTGTTCGAGGTTTGTTCAAATCCCAAACCCTAAGTATGAGGAACAGCAGCGCTCGCTCAGGTAAAAGCAATTTCCCTCAACTATAAGTACCCGGAATAGCCTTTTTCCAGGTTGCATTGAGATTGTTTATTAGGCTATATTTATTTCATGAGGATAAATAGTGATTTCTATTCAGTGTCACTGCCTGTATACAGGGAACGTCGCAGCCATGCAAACGAGATTTCCTCAGGTTTACATGTGTAGAGATCCACTGGGATCCAGATCCGTGCTGCAGGGTTTGACGTATGGAGCGTGTGTTCCTCGTGTCAGGACTCCAGGGTGCTCTTCCTCACTGTAATAGGCTCCAGGACTATCCTGGACTATGTCATGTCTACCTTACACTGAGGCCAGCGGCTCCCAGCAGAATATATTATTAGAGATATCCATCACAGACTGCAGTCATTCTACCGCACTGTCTGTATAAACGAGCGAATCTCATGAAGAAATGTCCAGGTCAAAATAAGATATTATATTTCATCTTAAAGAACTTCTTAAAGGGCCCATAAAATAGAAATTGCATTTCTGTGGCAGTTCAGTCTATGCCATTAGCTTTTAACAACATGTAGTGTACCACCCAAAATTCTGATTTCAAAAAGAAATGCATATTATTTGTCATTGCATTTGTCATTATTAAATACAATATTTGAAATGTGTTTTATTCATTATAAATATTATTAGTGTGATTTTATTGCCATTGAGATTTATAATGGCAATTTGAGCTTTTTAGCATTTTTTTTCTGATGCAGTTTTTTTTTTTTTTAATTAAATATTTTTTAATTTGTCAAAGGTTTTGTAAAAGTTGTTTATATATACTCTACTTCCATATTTTTTTGTTTATATATTTCTTAGTTCTATTATTTTTTATTTATTTTGTTATTTAGTACATCAGCTAAATTAAATTAAACATTTAAATAAAAATAAATTATTTTAGTAAATTAAAACTTATTATTTAAAATTTATTATTATTATTATTATTATATTAGCATGTGTTTGTGTGTGTGTGTGTGTGTGTGTGTGTTTTATTGTGTTAGCCCTATTTTTAGTATTTTTTAACTAAATAACTCAAATGCAGTTAGATTAAATGGAATGCACAATGAAAAAAAAAACCTGATTGTTAAAAAAACAGTGAAGAGTCAAAAAATGAAAGTCAAAAGAAGAGGTCAAACAATGGAAAAAGACAGAAAGCATTGTGTTTTGTGTGATTAATAGATGTCTCCTGCTCTCTTCATTATTTCCCTTAACTGTTTTCCACCCTATTCCTCTTTGCCTCAGCATGTCAGCTTTATTATTTCTATCTATTGTTTGTTGCCAGTGTAATTCCTCTTTCTGTCTTTCGATTTTACTGGCTTCCACACAGACTAAAATCTTGCGGCGTGTCGCTCAGTAAATTGGGCTAAATGGCTAATATCTTCCATCTATTCTTTGGTGATCCTGCTCTCTTCCTCCATCTTTCCGTCCCTCTGTGCACCTGGTGGTTTCACAGTAGTTGCTGTGGCTTCATCCTGCTCCTCTCATTTATCACTCCGGCTCTCCTGCATCTTTCCTCTCATCCTCTCCGCACACATTTATCTTCCCTTTTTACAGTGCTTCTCCTTTAACACAATCCATCAGCTCGCAGGACGTCTTTTTACGTAACATTCACGACCCCCGTTGCATGACGAAGGGCCCGTGTATGTCATTAAGCATCTGTGAGGGTGTACGTGTCGTGTTTTTCATAATCTCCAGCGGAGCGGCGATACGTTCACTGCTTAACTATCATGTGCACCGGCAGCAGGGAGAGAACACCAGTCCCTCCTCTAATCTCTTATTTTATGCATATTCATGGATAGTTAAAGATAATACAAGATTAAATATAGAGTTAAATGTTTATTTTCTGATATGGCTGAGATTTAAGCAAAATGTAAGAGAATTAAAAAAATTTGCTGAAAAAAACAGCAACCTTTTAAAGGGAGTGTCAAAGGTTCAAAGTAAGTTCTGGTTTAAGTTATGCAGCATCAGGGTTTTTTATTTTTTTAATGCAGAACTTATATTTAGAATAATAGAACTTGATATAATATCGTATATTCTTTATATAACCTTCATAGATAATACTATAAAATTTTAATTCAAGAAATGTAAAAATAAATGATAAAAAAATATATATATAACTTCCTACAAATGATGATTAGGAGAATATATGTATATATTTGTTTTTATAATTTATTTTTACATTTCTTAAATAAAATATTTATTAAAAAATTGTGTTTATTTTATAACTTTTTTCTGTTGTGTATGAGTGGATCGCTGGATCTGCTATAACAGTTTAAAATATAAAAAAATATGGTATTATTTTTATTCTAATTATTATTATATTGTGTATGCTTATTGACGACACGACTGATTAGGTTGTTAATGGAAAATGAGAAAAAGTGTAAAATACATAATAAAGGAATAAATAGAGAGAGAGACAGAGAAAGACAGAGGAGGGAATGTTGACGACAATTATGCAAACAGAAAAGAGAAAAAACGCAATGCTTAACATACTATCACATCATTTTCTCACAACACAGTTTAAACCAAAATAAACTCTATATAAAGTTATAGCTACAAAACTTTTAATCTATACATTAATTTAGACTAAATTAATTGCAAAAGTGTAAATAAATGGTTTATAATTAACTTAAAGCAGACTGTTAAGGAAAATGAATAAAAACACACTAAAAAAGGAGCAATGCAAGCTACAAAAGTATGCTCTCTCTCTCTTTCCTTTCAGAGATCTCTACCTGTGATGGGCTACTCTCCCAAGATGCATTGCAGTCAATCCCCCGGACCATGGTGCAGCACTGACACCTGCAGGAGAGGTACTACGTCAAAAAATAGCCTCTCTCTCCCTCTCTCTCTCCCAAAAGGACAAGTGCACAGTGTGATCCAGGGCACAGTGGGTCGCCTTTCTTCCTAATTAATATGCGCAGCAAGGATGAGCTGGCAGAATCCAATCAACACTGAAAGAGAGCAAAGAGAGAGAGATGGGGAGTGTAAACGCACACATGCACACAAATGCATACAATCACTTACATGCACAAACCAAATTGATTTTGTCAGGAAGATCTCTGCAAGCCAGCCATTACCTGTGCATATGCATATATGTAAATGTGATTGGTGGTATGATTGTATCTTACAGCACGCTGCATCACTTTGCTTCTCGCTACACCAGAATGTTAATGTTGTCATGGTAACTTAGGTGAGTGACAGATCTCGTAGCCCCTCCCAAGTGAGGTGGCACTCTAGCTGTCTTCAAGATCTCTTGTCTGTCTGTCTGTTGGACTTATATGTTTCATGGCATCCAAGTTTTAGATGAAGCTTGCAGTTTGTGAAAAGTTAAAGCTTTCTTTTGAAAGTCTTGGATAATAGTTTTTCTCTATTTTAAATGTTGACTGGCCAAACTTTAACAAATTATGGTGGCATATAATTTATAAAATAGTTGCAATTGGTCCCTAATTTAATGTATAATTTAATAATAATAAAAAAGAGAATAAATAATTAGAATAAAAATAATAGTTATATATATATATATATATATATATATATATATATATATATAACCTGAATCTACATACCCAATGATAAATGCATTTCTAAAGGAAAAAACGCTAAACTGTGAGTAGGGGTTATAAAATTAATGGTTCTTAAGGCAAGAAGTACCATCTGTTGTTGTTTTTTTAATTTCTAACATAATACTAAAGAAAATAAAAAATAAACAAATAAAAAATCTAATGTAAAATTAGAATTAAAATAATTATTATTATTTTATTTTATTATTATTGATCATTATTATACAGATAGTATAATTAAATAACCTGAATCTTGCATTTAAACAGTAAAAATTCTGCATTGTGAGCCAGACTTACACATTTATTTGCACTCAAGATATTTCACTAGTTCCCACTTTCTGTTTCTGTCAGAAAGCTCGGAGTCGTCAGGGTCGGACATGGTTACCTTTGTTTTTTGAGGCAAAAAACGCAGATGCGGAGGATAGGAATGAGTGGTATTTAAAGTGGAGGATAGGAGATTCACGGGGTAATCAGTAATAAGGAGATTGGTAGCAGCTGCAATCGTTCGTGCATGGTCCTCCTGAAATTAGATTAATTGCTTAATCGTCATAAGCGAAGAGTTTCTCTTTCTACACTTTCTCTGGAAAAATATCTGGAAAATCAAAACTTAGCCAACTGTAAGTGATATCACAATTGCAACTGTATCTAATTAAATTTAATGTAAATGTAATTTAATTTAACTTAACATTCAAAAATAAAATCAAATGATAAATCAAGAAAATTAAATGACATTAACATAAATACTCAATAATAGTTGCATTTAAACAGTAAACATTCTGCATTGAAAGTTGATATTTGTGCAAAGCTGAATCAAAAGAAACTGCATGTTGAGTGTCATGACGGTATAACAAGGCAAGGTGTCTCTGACTTAACATTTCCTTCACGCAAAGCCTAAGATTACCCAAAACTCTTTCGCTGCCTCACAAGTGCTTCAATTTCCTACAGAAAATGCAAATCCAGCCTTGCAAATACAATATTATTATGCACACTGTCATTTCGGTCCTATTGAGTGGGCTGTATAATACTTTATGAATGCTGTGTCTATCACAGAAAGGCGTTGAGCCACAAGGTTACGGGGTGTATAGATTTTACCAGTGGTTTACAGTACAGTGCTGGACAACAGGCACGGCCCAAAAACTGATCTTGTAAACAATTCACATAAAAATCAAGCGGGTTTACAGCACATATACTGGCACAAATTTACACAGCAGGTACCCTGTTTAATTTAGCAATAAATGTATCTTGCATATATCAGTCCGGTATTTTGTAAAGGCAGTGCAACAGGTTTGGCAAACATGTTGATTGATCTGTTACACAAAGACAAGGTACACAGCAATGAAAAAGACTCCTTAGGGGATGGAAAAATTAACACACTTTGTTCAATAATCGTTTACCACGGAGCACAGAATGCTTCTGACCTTTGCTTGCATGCACTCTAGACTTTTGCTCAGATTGATGAGGCATATATTTACATTCACAACAGATGCATGTGGGGAGAGTATGTCATATGCCTTAGTCATGGCCAAATTAAAGAATCAGTCAAATTCAAAAATCTATAAAGATAAACGTACATTTATTTAAAATCTTTTTGCAAATATGATAAAACTGGAACTTCTCAAATTTTATTTATGAACATGAAAAATTTACCATGTTCTAGTCATTGGTGATGTCATAGCTAGCTACGGGCCTGGCCTCAGTGATTCAAGTTGAAGAGAATTATGCAGGAAAACATGCAATTTATTAAATACTGAAAATATTACTTGCTTATTTACAAAATGCACAGTTTTACCCAATATTGTTATCATGCAAAAACACTGCAGCTTTAAAGTAACAATATGCTTAGCAGCTACAGTATATTGTATACGCAGGGGAAGAGAGGGAGAGGGAAGTGTAGGTGTGGCTGTTCTGTAGTTGGTTCCATAAATCAGGGTGGAGCTCTTTCAGTTGGCTTAATTCAATGTTTTGATCTCTTAATTTCATAGAGTGCCTAAGGACAAGGAACAGCCCGGTGTCAAATGTCAAGTAAAATGTGAAGTGTTTGATCGATTGACTTTATGAGGAGCCAAGGAGGGTTGCATATGCGAGTTGGTGTTTGCTTAATGCCAAAAGAAAGTTAGAGAGTTTAGCCAACTGAACAAAAAAACAGTAGAGTTCAAGGAAAGACAATAGCATTTAAATACAGTACTAAATCCCCAAAAATACAGTTTTGTGTGAGTACAGAACAGCAGGTTGGGGTCAATTCAGGAATGAACTAAACAATTCGAATTCAAAGAAGGAAATGGAATTGGAGTTGGAATTAAACAACAGTTAAAGGAAACAGAATTGGAATTGAATTGGAATTCCAGGATGTGAAATTCAATTCAGGAAGAATTCCTCTGAATTCTGTTTATTGCTGAGCATTTATTTGTCATTTATCATGTATTTAAATACGTACATTTGAACTTTATTTATGTTGATTTAAAAATATCAAGCAATGTAAGAAATAGAGTTGATGCAAGTAAAGAAAAAAAAAAGAGAACAGTACATTATGAATTAATAACTGAATGACAGTGGTGATACATTTCTGAATATTCAATATATTCTTACCAAATGTTTTGGTCTTGAATAACTTTATTATTAATTCAATTACATGGTGAATTTCCATGTATTTACATTAAGTAACTTTAACATAAACAAATCAAATACACTTAATGTTATTCAAATGCATCAGTCATGTGTGAATAAAACAGGTGAGATCAAAAGTCTCCACACTGCTCAGTGTTCATGTGTTTCTACACTGATGCATTTGAATAACATTAAGTGTATTTGATTTGTTTATGTTAAAGTTATGTAATGTAAATACGTGGAAATTCAATTCCAATTCCATTTCCTGTCAGCTGCATGCAGTTCCAGTTCCAATTCCAATTCCATTCCAGGAAGTAAATTTGAATTTACCATTCATTCTCAATTCAATTCATGAATGGCCCCAACCCTGCAGAACAGAACACACTCTTAAAATAACAATTTTAAACCTCTTAACGGGTTGCCATGTCCACTTAAAATAAGCTATTTAAGCATTTTATCCTCACAAACCTGTCCTATTCTGAATATAAGCCATTTGGATTTAACTTGATTTTGGGATTTTTCTTATTTGCTTTTTTTTTTTTTTTTTTTTTTAACAGGATCTGGCAACAGCAGTCAAGATTTACCTTGTTCTCTGTGATTTCTTGAACAGAAAATGCAGAAGATAACACAACTGTTATTTTTTCAATATGTCATTGAAAGCTAGTTCACATTTTATTTGTTACTGTAATTAATTAATTTGCTTGTACAATGTAGTTGTCATTCCTGTAAATTACTGTAAATTGAGTGTTGCCTCGTGCACATTGTAGTTCAACTCAGCTGTCAGTTTACATTTTGCTTTGTACATTTTGCTTTGTACACACACAGTTCAATAATTTGCAATTGACAACCACATTCTACAACAACATGAATTTAAATTCAGGTAAAAATTTTGCATTTACATAAATTCTGTGCTGAGTGCATGGAACCAAACTTTACAACTAACATTTAATGATGGAGTAAATTAAGTAGTGGAAAAAGTCACAAGGTACATCTGGACTCATTAAGTGTTTCCGATTTTTTTTAAAAACAGCAACAGGAGCCAACAGGAGTCAAGCCCAACCCCAAAGATGCTTAATAAATATTGCTTGTAATAAATGGACATGGCAACATGTCAAGAGTGCACTCTGCAAAGCAACCTTCCGAACATGAAGAAAACATGACAGATCTGTCAAAGGTGGTTTAGTTAAAAACGGTGTAATATTACTGCACTCAAAAATAGTAGACGTCAAATCTGCAAGACTGCAAAACATTGCTGTGGTTACAACAGTCTCAGTCACTGCAATTTTTTAAAGTAAGTTTTGTTCCATATGTAACCCCCATAAGAAGCTCTTATAGTAATCTGATTCTAATAATTGCAATTGTACACATCGCGCAGTTTGCCACACAGATTTTAACAGGTGGTTTTAATAAATCAGGTGTGCTAAAGATGTTCGACTGGTATTTGTGAGTCCAGGTGTGAAGTAAATTAATATTTATTAGATAAAGTAATATTTCGCACAGAATTTTTTTTTAAGTTGCAGAATTTATCCATACACAAAAGAAAGCTCTGTCTATAGGCTCTGCCTCGGTAGGTTTGTGTCAAACCATTCGTAAGTATGGCTGTTTGATGAAGAGAAAGATATTAAATGTACTAGAAATAATAAACTTATAGAGGCAGAGGACTCTTATTATGTTTTATGTTTTAATGTTTAGCTGACCAATCAGTGAAGAGGGGCGTTTCACTCTGCCCAAGTGTAGAGATCCAACATTCAAGCGGTTTACTCGTTTTCTGTCCCTTAACGAAAAAATAAAATAAAATAAAAAAAAAAAAAAAAACGGATTCTTGTTTTTTCGTTTTGTTGGAACAAATGAAAAACTAAAAATTATCTGGGTTTTTTTTCGGTTTCCATTTTTTAGTTTTATTATAAATACATGTGTATCATTCAGTCATTTGTAAGTGAATTTAGAAATGCAGTAAAAAGTAACTTTGTTAGCAATTTATAGGAAATTACTGTTGTGTGACAAAATGTGCCTGTTTCTGTGCAGGCCAGGTTGGGTTCCACCCAATGGAACTTTGCTCCTTGTGAATTGGAACCGCTAATCTGAGCTCAGCAACGTGAACTGAATGGACAGAATGTGTGATCCCTAATTCAATCATCAATCGATACATACACTGATAACACACACACACACGTTAATTGTGTTGTAATTTATTTATGTTCAAATAATACAAGTTATCTTCTTATTGTATGCAAATATTTTGTGTTTTGATTTTAAAGTTTTCTGAGGTTGATTGTGCAACTGGGGTTACAAACCACTGTAGAATTCATGCTCAACTGAACCTAGTGTGTAGTCACCTCTAAAGGGTTACACATACAGTGCACACACAAAACAGAAATTTTGTGCATTTTCTCCAGGATTGTAATGCAACTGTTACTTCTAAAACAGTCCTTACTGTACTAAAACAGTAGTCCTTGCAGTGTGTATTTAGCCTGTGTGTATAGAACAGTCATTTAGCTGTGTACATGGCCACTATCTACTAGCATGACGAAATGTAAAAGTGTCACTTATTTGGTGACAATAAAGCCAACTAAATAAGTTAACAACCAGGAGATTGAGCTCAATTGCGTCAATTGCTTTCATATCTGGGGTCTCTGAGACCTTAAACATAAGTTAAAGATAAACTGTCAGTTATGGAGTGAGTGGTACTGCAGAGACTTATCAAACATCTACAGTAAAACCTTCTCCTGCCCACCTGTTATAGGGTTAGTAATGTAAACTAAAACTACAGTAATTTACTAAAGTCTTCCTCATAAAACTCATTTTATGAGTTTTCTTCAAAAAATTAATTTTCATGTTTCACTGATCGGTTCCCACTTGACTTTGTTTTTTAAGTGCATTTTAAAATATATATATAATAATGTTGCTTGACTTTTTTAAAATACTTAAGAATATGTTATGCTAGTTTTAACAGATTCCTTAATTATAGTTAAGGAGACAAAAATGTCACTAACATATACAAAACAAACATTGTCCATGAAATGAAATAGCAACAACTAACATCATCTTTTTCATACTGAAGCTAAATATTAATATAAGCCTGAAAGATCAAACTTAATTAAAAATGTGAAATTATAATAGCCTTGGCTCAATGGCTCTTGCACGGTGAGATGACGAGAGGCAGGTATTATGGAGGAATGTTATAGATTTGAGGCTATTCAGAGCACAGATTCTCAAGGTCTTTATTCTGCAGTCATCAGCAGTCAGCGTGACACTGTTAACTTTTGCATAGGTCATTCATAATTCTCTCTGCCACAAACAGGAAGCTAGATTAGTATCACAGTCACCTCCATACCGTGGTAATGGGGAAAATCATCAATCAAGTGTTGTACGGCTGCTGTTAGCCTGTTTGTCTATGCAGTCCGTGGCATATACAGTAGCTTATACATATAACACAGCATGTCACCTGTCTAAACTAAAGTAATTCCCATCACAAATGTAGATGTGTCAGTTTCTTCATCGGATTTGGAGAAATTTTGCATTATGTCACTTTCTCACCATTACATCCTCTGCAGTGAATTGGTGGCATCAGAATGAGAGTCCAAACAACTGATTAAAGCATTACAATAATACACAGGAAATGCATACCACTACACTACGTCAATATGTTGTGAAACGTGAAAAGCAGCAAGTTTGTAAGAAACAAATCTATCATTAAGGTGTTGTTAACTTTAAACATATTTGTTTAGGAACTCTTTTTGTGTTTAAATGTGCTTGATCTTTCTTAATTTTTAACTAGAGAAAGCAATAGAGGACTCTTTTTAGCCAGAAACAACAGTAATGCCTTGATGATTAAGAATGTGTTTCTTACAAATGTGCAGCTTTCGGCTTAACAGGACATCAATTTATGGACTGGAGTGGAGTGGAGTGGTGTGGATTACTTCTGGATCATGGTCATGTTTTTATCAGCTGTTTGGACTTCTGATGGCACGAGTTTACTGCATAGAATCCACTGGTTATCTATTACTGGTTACCACCAACTTATCTATATCTCGGAGTTAATACAGGTTTGAGGTTTTTTATTTGTAAATGCAGCTGGATAATGAGTAAAATAATTTACATTAAAAACATAATGAAATGAATAATATACTACAATTCCATATACATTTCAGTATGAATAAGAAAGAACATGACACTTTTTCCAGTTTAGAAAACCATTAATGCTCCATTGGGTGCTTTCTCTTCTTTTCTTTCTCTCTTTCCCTCATTTGCTCACCCTCTTTTTGGCTCACTTTGATGAAGCCTCATCAAAGCTTAAAACGATTCGTCTTTCTAAATTAGATTAAGCACACTTCACCATGCACACTTCATACGAGACGTGCCCTTTTCCCGACAGCACACGTCTGAGAAAGAACACAGTTAACAGGAGAGAGTTTTAAGTGCTATGCGTCAGATCAAACGGCGGCAGGAAGTGTGATTAAGCCCAGCAGGAAACAGCAGGCATAGATCATGTGAACGCTGCCCTTTCCTGTGCTCACACAGGCATGTGTGTATTAATGGCCTCTGCTTGAATTTAGACGCCCGGAAGAAAGGGCGCACATGTAACCGCATATCTTCTCTGGCCTAAGTGAAAGATCCATCAGATGCACAATGGATTTCTCACCGTCTCTGCCCTTTCTGTGGTCAAGAGGATGGAAGAGGTGAGGGATGGATGAACAAAGAATAATGATAAACTTGTGGAGGAAGCTCTTGAAACATCCTAGAGGATAATGTGCCTGGGTGAATCTCACAAAGACACATCCAGCTCGTACTTCACCCGGAGTCAAAGAAAAGAAAGTTTGTTTTAAGATTTGTAGTGCTGTGACAAATATAAAGCATATCTATTTGCAAACTGTCATTTTCATTAGATTCTCAAATATTTTTTTTAGTTTTTTAACAAAAAATAATGGCCCTGTTATTATAAATACTATGTCTAGCAAGGTTATATACTTAAAAAAAATTGCGTTAATCACAGTCATGGACTGTGTTTTATCATGTTTAATCACAAATTTCAAATATTAGGATTTACCTGTAGATGTGTTGAAATAAAGAGATGGATGACAAACTAGTTTAAAGAAACATAACTTTTCACACCTCCACAAGGTAACTTATGAGACGTTATTCATCATGGTATATAAGACAACTTATAAGATTAATAGAACACTTTTAGAACACTAATAACTTCGTGTGGAATTTGGTAATTTACTGTTAAATTATGCTAGTGACATGCCACAGCCATATCACCCTGCAGCCCAAGCCTGGTTGCCCACTGAAGCCAAGCAGGGCTGCGTCTGGCCAGTACCTGGATGGGTTCCTGGGAAACTAGGTTGCTGTTGGTAGAGGTGTTAGAGAGGCCAGCAGTGGTCACCCCCTGTGCTCACCCTGTGGTCTGTGTGGGTCTTAATGTCCCAGTATAGCTGGGGACACTATACTGTCAACAGTGTACCGCCATTCAGATGAGATGTTAAACTGAGGTCCTCACTCTTTATTAAAATTAAAATGAGATGACACTCATTGTAAAGAGTAGGGGTATAACCCCCGTCAGGGGCGGACTGGCCATCGGGAGTAGCGGGAGTTTTCCCGGTGGGCCGATGGGTCTGTGGGCCGGTACGGCCGAGA
>JAUCMT010000381.1:0-13411 GCA_032357475.1 Enteromius thamalakanensis
TTGAGAACACTAAAGAAGAACCGGCTGTCCTCATCCATCCTGGTGAACTTTTATCGCTGCACAATAGAGAGCATCCTAACTAACTGTGTCACAGTGTGGTATGGGGGCTGCTCTGTTGCTGAGCGTAAGGCACTGCAGCGGGTGGTGAAAACTGCCCAGTGCATCACAGGGACTTCACTTCCATACATTGAGGACATCCAGAGGAAGCACTGTCTGCGTCGAGCACGCAGTATTCTTAAGGACTCCACTCACCTCGCCCACAGACTGTTTTCTCTCCTGCCTTCGGGCAGACGCTTCAGATTACCCAGGATTAGCAGATCGAGGAACAGCTTTTTCCCCAGATCTGGATATCATGGATATCTCTCTGGACATTGAAGATAGCGCAGTTGTTACTGCAATCTAAACAGATGCCTACCAGATGTAAAAAATGAACAGGTTACATTTGCCAACCTGTCCCTGAACTGGCAGAGATCCATGAGTCAGACAGGGGAGACAGTCAATCTGGTCCTGAAGAAGAAACTGAACAGATGTACCATCACACAAAAAGGAGAATAAAGCCTCTGGTCAAGTTAAACTACAGTGATATTGAAGATTCAGAGTGAAAGAGTTAGCAATGTCAAACCTTTTGGTGTCACCCAAGTGGTCTTGTTGTACTAGTTTCATATGATCTCTCTCTCTCTCTCGAGCACATGAGAATTTAAGAAGATGGAGAGTGTGACCCTAGGTTTTCATCTATTGGCTGTAAAAAGTAAGGACCCACCTCCAATACTGAAAGGAGGATTGTCATCAAGAGTACACAGATAAATAAAAAAAATCGGTAAACAGCTAAATCAGCTGAAGAGATTTAGATGTGTCATCTCCTCAGAAAAATCTCTCAGTATGTATTTTTTTGGAGGGAAGATTTTGAATTAAGGGTTTATTATGATTAAAAGTGGAGAGTACTGCTGTAGGACAGACCGAGGTAGTGCTCTGATTCCCCCATAATCGAGAGTTCCTCTTGAATCGAGGGAGAGTGCTTCCTCTGGCACTATTGGAAAAAGCAACAGTGTATACGCTTTTTGCATGCAACAATACTTTCCAAAATGGCGCTATGAAGTCAAATTTGTTGAATAAAGAGTTTATTTTTGTTTGTTCTTGTCACATCATAACGTTACAGTTGAACTACTGATGGCAGATGCCTTCAGACGATGCCTTTCACACTTTTCCTGTCTTGACAGTACTATTTACTTGGCATTCAGTGGGACAGTCACAAGCCTCAAGTCAATGGGCCTCAAGCGTGTCTCTCTGTAGATGCTCCTGCCTTGGTTTCCTTGTGTAGAAATGCTTGTTTTACTTTGTTTATTTAACAAACCATATCTGCATGTGGATGTGCCTTACTTGTGGATGTGCCTTTGTCTAATACAGCATAGCACGTTAAGAACGTTATGTGAAATATTTTACTCATGAACACTTACAGGTGAACAGTAACTAAGTCAATATTTTTTCTCTGTTTTTAATCTGTGCACTATTTATTTTTTTATTTACATAACTTGATCTATTTCAAGGGTTTTCCAATTGAGTGGACTTCATTTTCGAAGCATATAAAAGAAAAAAAACGAACAAACCTACAAGCCACTAAGAACAAACCCAAAATATATGCTATAATTTTAACGAGACAAAGAAGAGCTTTCAAATAACACTGACTGTGTGCAGCTTATGATTATCAACAACTTTGCAGTGCAAGGAGCAACGTACAAATAGATACATTAATGCTGGCAAACTGAATTCAAAACATTTGCTGAAATACCCACAAAAACACTGAAAGAAGAGTAAGCAGCTTATCTTTCAAATTTCAATCAGATTTACATTCATTATAATGGCAGCAGCATGTGCATTTCTTTTCCAAATCATTATTATTCCAATCATTCATTTCATAACAAATGCATGTACACTGCACATTGCCACACTAAATACTTAGCTTAACCTCACTGTAAAGTGTTACTAAACGGCTGTTTGAAATCACTTCTTTCAATGCACAGAGAATCTAGAAGTCTGCATTTTTGAACTGACTTCATAGTATTTGCTCTTCAAAAATGTTGTATGACAGTAAGCCAAAGAACATGTTGATCCCTTTTGGATAACTACAGTTAAAACCGCCACAGATCCGAGATCTTAAGGGAGTGTTTTTCAAGGGCTTTATGAAAGCATTGGTTTGATTGATGAAGTCAGAGAACATTTAACAAATAACACAGAGTGCAGTCTAGAAACACACACACAGAGACGAGATTTTGTACAAAAACCAATTACTGAACTTTATTACATTGAGTTTTTTTCCTGCAACATTTTTTATTCCAGTTTTCTTATTAACAAATAGAAAACAGACTGTGTATACAACAGATCGAACCTCTACAGCACTAATCATTCACAAGGTAAAAATGAACTTGCCAACATATTCTGAACATATGGCCAGGTCTCCCTTTAACATGCCGGTTGTAATCAAGCAGGCATGAAATGACGTCCTGTAGGAATTGTTTTTATTTCGACTTGTGCTGCCTCACCCCACCAGAGGAGACCGCCAAATACCTGGGGTGCGTGGATAATACAGTAGATATAACTTTTGTACCATGAATAGATTCACACACAGCAGTCTCTCGTGTAATTTTCTCTATGTTGGTATATCAAGAAGAGTCCAGGATATAATGTTTTGAGAGAATTATGGACAATAGAGCAGAAGCTGTTTATATACTGTATCTATAATAGTATTTATATTTATTCATAATTATAAATTTATGTATATATATATATATATTTCTGTATAAAAAGAAGAGTTGGATTAAACAGAGCTGACTCTCCCTTGGGGGAGTGGTTTATACTGTACAGGTGCCAATGGCGATTGGTCTCATTTCAATATCTGGTCTTCAATTGTCACGGAGAAGCGGGCATGTTTTTCGTTAGGATTGCTTTCAGTTCCTGGTAACGTCCCTCGCGGTCCACTTAGAAGGTTGCATTTAACCCTTCCTAAGTTCTGTACAGTGCCCGTTTTATTAGTTAGTTGATTTCCTTTCCCCTACAAAAGGCTTTTCTTACTTAATTTAGTACCACTTACCCAAATGCATACGTCTTGCAGTTGGAATTTTTTCTTTTATCACTGAGACGGACACAGAACATTAAAGGCTTCTCCAAAAGTGAACCTGCTCATTTTAGCCCAGTAAGACCAATTATACATATTGAAGAAAAAAGAAAAGAAAAAAAAAAAACCCCAATAAAATCATGTTACAAAGTCAAACCATCAGCAGCTTAGAGAACAGCGATTCTCTGGTATTAGTATCAGGAACATGTTAAAAATACATATTCTTGTGCTAAAATAACCTATTGTGAAGAAAATCAAAAATAAAACAGTACAGATTATGGAAAAGGTAGACCCACGGAAAAGGCCATTAAGACAAAAGATGTTAAAAGATGATTAAAACAAACACAAATATTCTAAATAAGAATAATAACAATATTGTCGTACTGAATTTTTAAAATAATTACAAATGATAAACATGATTTATGTTTTTTTAAAGGAAAAAGAAAAAGCCAAACAGGAAAGAAACAAGAAGAATTAGTGCTACCAGTAGCCTTCAACTGTAGTGTGGGTTGGCGCATGCTAAAGAGCAACTAGAATATAGTTTTTTTCGATGGTGCTTCTTGAAAGAGAGTTGTCTATATTTCTTAAAGCAATCTCTTGATGCCAGTCAATTACGGACTTCTGTGATTGGTTAACCAGCCACTGGCTAGCCAGCCTTTCCCACCCCCCAGATCTCTGTACAGGATGAGGATGGGGAACGGTGGCTCAGAAGGAACACTTGGTGCACTCCTGAAGAGTTGTACCAGAGGGCTGTGGTCCAGGAGTGGTTACGTTGCATAGTGATCAAAGCTCCCCAGGTATTCCAAAGCAGCTCTGTAACACAGCTGGTACTGGTCCTGCAGGGGAAAAATCAGCGCGTGTCAGCAGGACAAACAATCGCCTCCTTAACTAATAACACAGAGCTGGTGACAAAGAGCTCATGCTCCATATCAACCTAATGTTAAGGCTGCTGAAAATGACTTTTTAAGACACCATGCATAAAAAGTGTCCTTGAAGATACCACTGAAGCATGTTAGCATATTGGCAATCAAAACTTGTTGGATAAGTCATCTAAGTTTAAATCAGCAGCTTTAACCCGAATACTGGACAAGTGGAATCCCAGTTTTTGGGCAGTAGGACAGTACCTCTGTCTGCACCATGGCAGGTCTTTGTGTGCGCAGGGTCTTAACGGTCTGAAACAGATCCACCACACCCTCGTATCTCATCCTCTCCAGGACAATACTGAGAGTGATGAAAACACCTGTTCTTCCCACTCCAGCACTGAAAAACATCAACATCTGTCAACTTACCACCTGTTACACAAGGGTGAAGGATCTGCCTGACATGCAGTCTTGAATGTAATGCACTTTACATTGTGTCTGGTGTTTAGGATGCTCTGCTAATTAAATTTAATTAAATATAAAATTACATTTTTTTGCACATTATTTTAAAAAAATGGTTGATTTCATAAATGTACAAACATTTACTTTAAAAGATAATTACTTTAAACCTTTTAAATACAAAAATTGCGTAAAATTTTTAGTAAATGTTTTTACTGATCATTAAATTTAAATAAATCATAAAATAATTTTTTTTTAATTGTTAAAATTTAAAAAAATATTAAATTAAGAAATAAAATAAACGTGTGTGAAAGTAAGCTGGTTCATTATTAAATAAATACATTTTTGTAACAGTATGTTGTGAACTAAGTGTATCGTCCAATGTGCAAAATGTTTATTTAGTAATTAGTGGCCTAATGTTAGTTATATTGTCATTATTTGACATTAATCTTCCTTTGCATATCAGATGACTGTATATTATCCCTAGTCCTATTTTGCTGTTCGTATTTACATTCAGACTTTAAATCACGATCAGCATACCTGCAGTGCACAGTGATTGGTCCATCTTGCCCAAACTGCTCCTTGGTTTTATGAACTTGGCCAATAAAATCAATGAATCCCTCGCCAGTTTTTGGCACTCCTTGCTCTGGCCAGTCGGTGAACTGGAACTGCCGAATGGTTCTAGATTGACCGTCCTAAAGAGAATAAAGAGTCAAGGGTTTATTAGGCTGTTGGTTACAACAGCTGGATGCCATCCGCAGCAGGGAGCCTCTGTCCATATGCTCACTGTATGACCGTGTGTGTACACGATTTAGCTACAAGCTTATTCATAACCTTGGTACTATTTATAGCCACCAGAAAGCTCTTAAGTCCAAAGTGAGCTGCAGGATGTGAGAGCGCCGTGTTGGTGTGAAACATCCGCCGCCAGCAACAGATTGCTCACACACCCCAGCAGAGCCCTCAAGTACCATCCTGAGTGACATTCACATGAAAAAAACAAACACAAATAATCCTCCTCTGGCAGATTCCTGCAGGTGATGGATGCACCTACCCTGGCATCTGTGACTTTAAACTCTCGCAGGATGTACTGGGGCATGTTGTATTCAGCCATGGGATCCACCACGAAGTACTGATAGCGGGCCGAGCGCTCAGCTGGCCAGTACTGATGACACTTCTCCTGCAGGATGTGGAAAAGTATGAGTAAATCTCCAGGATTTAAAACACCAGGATGTGAGTTAAAGAGAGGAAGGCGCTCTTACCCGTCCCATCTCTCTGAGTTTGGTCAGCATCACTACAATAGTGGAATTGTGCTCCCATAACATCCTCCAGAAGTCCTCAGTGGTCTCCGCTAGAGGGCCCTGAGTGGCAACATAGGCCTTCTGCTGTCTGTGGACACATAAAAACGTCTTTTGAGAACTAGATGCAAAACAAATATGCCCAGAACAATGACATGAGCATGACAATAGCTAGAAAACAATTGTAAAAATTGGCTGGTAGTCAACTAGTGCTTTTGTTTTAATTATTGTAGAGGCCTAATTATTGCTCTTTTAGTATATACTATCAGAGTATATATTTTTTAATTTATAAATGTAATAATATAAGTCGGTTTAGATAAAGCATCTGCTAAATGACAACATGTTTACATTTTAATTTTATTTTCAATTTTGTAATATGCATTGGCAACATGTATTAATTTATTAATTACATAAAACTATTAGCTAAAAAATTATTTTAATTTTTTTTCCGTAATTTTAGTAAATAAACTAATTTTATTTAAATTATTTCAGTTGCCAAAGAAATTATAAGATATCAATTTTCACAGATTTGTTCTTTCAGAACTGGTTTAATCAATTTTCGTGTAAAATGTTGGTCATTTAACCTATTAATACCTGCACCAAACATCTATATATTACTAGGACAATCACTTAAAAATAATTGATTCAATTGTGAATCAATCTCCTGGTCTACCCGTGTATATATAAATATATACACATTTAGTTTGGGAGAATTTATTAACGTGACCACTGGGTGCCAGCAGTGTACTTTGCTACAGCAGCTTGAGCAATCAGTGTGCACATGGCACACACATCACTGTCTCATACGAACAGTGCCACGGGTTAGCAACTAATGAAGGTGCTGCAGGCGAGGCAATAACATGGAACTGGGAGATTAAAGTCTGCTCAGGGCCTTGTTCCGACAAATAAAGAGACGGCAGAGAAGAAGAGAGGAGAGATGGGGAGAGACGAGCCAGAATAAAGAGCAAAGAAGAACGAAAGACCCCCCCCTCAACCGACCACTCATTCCAGAAGACACAAACACACAAACACACACACACACACACACACACACACACACACACAAACATGTTGCTACGAAGAACACAACGCAGACGTCAGGGACACACTGCCTTTGACAAAGCCAAATTACCTCTATATTAATCATGCAGTTCTTCCTTGGAGGTTATTTTCCCCCAATCAAACAAAATGCGACACGAACACTAAAACGGTTATAAAGGCAGACACAAAAACAGCTCTAATGACGAATTCGCTCGGCTGGCGAAGCTTTTTGTAAACTAGTAAGAAGGTCAAGCGTGTTTCTGTGCTTATCGCATTAACATGCTGTTTAAAAGCGGCTTAATTGCTGTTTTTTGACAAGACCAGAGCAAACCGACCCAGAGGCTCAGCTAAAGAGGAAGACGTGGCCGAAGATTCGTTTTCTGAAGCTCATCCGGTTTTAGAAATAAGACTCGTGTCAATTACGCATTGGCACAGGTTGAGTTCCTCCAGAGTAGCTCTCATTAAGTTTTAATTCAAACGAGAGAGGCTGATGTATCAAGCCCCTAGACATTTTCTTCACAGACTCTGTGACATTTCGTGCCCACGCTTCGTTTTACGGCAAACACGACTGGCCTTTTCTCTCTCGCTTTTCCTTCCTTGATTTTCTCAAGCGTTCACCCCATTGAGAGCGCCTCCTTTTGTAATTCAATAAACAGCTGTCAGATAGAGTAAGGCAACCAAAATATGTGAAGGCTGAAAATGTGTAGACAGACTACACTATGCTGCTCATTGTTTAGGGGAATATTGCAGTGAAGAAAAAAGAGTTATGGATCATCTCATTTACCACGTATGAGAATGAGTCTGGTGAAAACAAGACAGGAGGAAGTAGTAGGCGAGAAATCTACCGATCAAAACCACTAGATTTATTTAGAGGCAGAAATGAACAGCTGCCGAGTGCCTTATTTTAATAATTTGTTTAAAAAAACGGTGAGAAAATAACATGCCAGAAAAGGGAAAGTTTACACAAAAAATGTAAATTCTGTTATTGATTACTCACCTTGGTTTTCACAATCAAGGCACAGAAACATACTGTAGTCAGGACAGTGTAAATCCGTTTGAGAGGGGTCCAACCGTGATTTTACAAAGCAATGAGAATACTTATTGTGTGTCAAGTAAGCAAAAATAATGACTTTATTCAACAAATTGATCTCCTCCACAGCACCCTATAGCAAGGGTTAACCAAGTTTGGTCCTGGAGGGCCGGTGTCCCTGCAGAGTTTAGCTCCAACCCTAGTCAAACACCCGAAGCTGCTAATTAAGGTCGAACTTGGTATACTTGAAACTTCCAGATAGGTGTATTGAGGCAAGTGAGAACTAAACTCTAGATGGACACCGGTCCTCCAGGATTGAGTTCGATGACCCCTGCCCTATAGTGCCATGTTCAAGAGGATAACATTTGTTGCAACGCATGCAACGAATGTACACAGATACGTCATTTTCGTTCGGATCCAAGTGTAAACAACGTAAACAAGACACAGAACATCATACGTTGTCTTGTATCACACGTGATACTCTCCAAAATGGCACAACAGGGTGATGTGGAGGAGATTCTCGTAGCTTTCTAAAATTACGGTGGAACCACTGATGGATTATTTTAATGACCTCTGAGCAATGAATGTGTTAGGATCCTTGCTGTCTATGGGAGGGTCAAAGAGCTCTTAATCTTAATTTGTGTTCCAAAGACGAACAAAGGTATTACAGGTTCGGAACGACATGAGGGTATGACATGAGTAAGTAATGACAGAACTACATTTTTGGGTAAACTATCCCTTTAAGGGGAGACACTGCAGGTAAAAACCCTGTTTTATCATGCAACTGTCAAAGTTGAGGTTATGGGCTTTTTGGTTTTCATAAATATTTTTTCAGTCTGGTGGAAAAAAGACCATCCAAGATGAATACTTTCTCCTACACTGGGCCACATATCTCCACTTCAGTAGTACTTGCACAGTAAGTTACAACACAGTACTTATGCTGAAGGTTTTTACAGAGGGATTTGTTCATATATAATTTAAACTTGATAATATACAACATTTTATTCCCCCCAAAAAGGGTCAAAATATTTTTTTCTCTGATTCATGGAGAGACTAAGTTCCCTCTGTAAATCTTCTGACTCTAATATGTCAAAAAAAATTAATAACTTTGAAATTTGAAACTGACTTTATGCGTAGGTTAGATGTTTGCTCTAGAAATATATTACAATTAGTGCATATTACAAGAAATAATGCCTAATTGGCATATTCAAACACAATATTTTAGAATATTTGTAATACAAAAATGTTTGCAATTATTAATGTAATCAACCAACTAGGTAAGCAAGGTGATAACTACTAGTTAATTTTTTTTTACCCTATTCACCTGAAGTCTCATCTTAACTATTAGAAGTGGCAACCTATAAAAATAGTATTGAACCGTAGCAATAATCTGATCCTTGTCAGTTATTATCTCTCTCTCTCTCTCTCTCTTTATATATATATATATATAAAAGTTATATTTTTAAAAATATGTTATTAAAAATAATGCAAAATACAGTTCATGGTTGGTTACACAACTGAAGGATGCATTTTCTCTAAACTCAATTTGCATTGTCAGGTGTGAAAATCATTAAATTTTTGGCCCTGGATTTATTTTTATAACAGGGAACAGAAGCAACCAAGCTCTGATCATGATTCATTGAATGTGTTGGAGAGAGCGATTCATAATGCAATGCAACTGCGTGTGCAGTCTTTTTTAGCTCCTCAACTGTCAGAATCTTGAATGTCTCTAACAAATATGTTTATACCAGCTGCTTGAAAAAAAATCTAGACCTTGAGAATTAAAGCAAACATGCTCCTCCATGTTTTTGTAATGATTTGGCACGGGCAGCTACCTGTATCCATCGATGCAGCTGGCATTGATGTAGTCAGACCCCTCCACTCCTCGGATTGGCTGCAGGCACACCCGTGTTGACTCAAAAGGCATGATATTGACGAGCCGGTTCTTGAACTTGTTGCAGGGCAGGTTGGCGCTGATGAATCGTGAGGTGTGGGCTTTGGAGTTGGCGAGTCTCTGTGGAAACATTGTTGGGTTCAGAAGGCTTGAGTGTAAACAAGCTGGCAGAAACATAGTGGAACAACTTTCTGAAACCGAATATTTTTTAAATGCGGTGGAGATGTGCCCTATAGAGCAAACCGACACTAAAGGCATGTCTGTTGTGATTTTAAATTAAAGGTGAGCTCTGCAGCAGTACTGAGGGATGCGGGCGGAACGGTCTGACTGGGAAAGCGAGGGCGTGACTGGCAGCGGGGCAGAGAAAGCACAGATGGACCTCAGCAGAGAGCGCGTAGAGACCGTTGGCTCTACTACAAGCTCTGTCTGTACTGGTTACCCGCTTCTGTCTTTTTGCGCCAGATGCTGTTTCTACTTCTAGAATCCGCTATGAGTTCAGCATCCTAGTTATACCAGCATTCACTATCCCAAAAGCTCTTTTAACAGATGGAACAGTAAAGCATTTTCGATAAAACATTCATTTGGTTTGAGGTCTAAGGGTTTGAGTCGTTAGATTTGTTTACACCAATTTTTACCAGTCCAAAAAAAATCCAGTCTGATTTCAGATTCTAATTGTTCAATTTATATTTGATGTATTTTATATTTAGAATTCATGTACTCTAAACTTTGGAGTCTGAATCACATCTATCTATCTATCTATAGATCATTTTAAATTTTTTTTAATTTATTACAAATTTAAAAAGAAAAAATATGCAGACATAAAAAACAAACATAAAAAAATGAACAAAATATAAAAAATTTGAAGCATAAATCGGCATGAATAACTAAATAAATAAGTTAAGACCCAGTGGTGTGGATGGATGAGGGTTTTAGTTTGTTATAGTTAACCAACATTTTTATTTAGTTTTTATTAAAGACAGATCCATCTGATCATGTGATCTAGCTCTATGAGTCAATCCACTCCATGTAAAATAAAATTAAGCTTTATTTAAGCAACTGATGGTCTTCTTTACTACAAATCTTTTAGTGTTAGGTGTTTTTTTAATAAAGAAAGTATGACTGAATGCACCCTAAATATGCCACTGTAAACGGGCAAAATCAGTGTGGTGATGTGAAGTCACCTTAAACTCCAGCTCCATGGCTGTGACGGTCTCTCCCAGCGGTGGCTGGGTGAGCTTCTGGATGTGGGCGTAGAGGTTTCGGGCAGGGACCTCTGTGTTTCCACAGGTGGCGGCTTCCAGCAAGGCCTCGTGGATGAAGATGTACTGGTCCTCCGTCTGCACCATGTAGTTCCTCTGGGCTCTCATGCATGTGACGTGGCCATAAATGTCTACTGTCTTCTCATGTTTCATCCGCTCCAGCATGGCGTCAATAACTATGAAGCAGCCCGTGCGGCCCACTCCAGCACTGAGAAAGACAAACATTGGTTACACAACAATCTTTTCAACCAATTCCACCAAGCAAACCTACAACTGCTCACTTTACAAGAGAGTTTTATAAGTGAAAAGGTCAGCAGTAAATGAAAGACTGGGAACCGGCGCTAACCTGCAGTGCACTACCATGGGTCCAGCATCAGGAGGGTTGCAGGCTTTGACCCTGCGCAGGAAGGCTAGGATCGGGGTGGGGTATTCAGGCACTCCGTGGTCTGGCCAGGCCATGAACTGGAACTGCCTGACCTCACGCTTCTCGCTAGAGCCATTCTGTTTGAGCAAAGTGGAGGAAAGTAGGTTAAGTGGCTGAAAATGTGGAAATTTACTATATAAGAGGAAAAGGCAAGCAACTTTTTACCTTGTAAAGAGCAAAGGTGCGCACACTGTAAGTTGCCAACTCAACAGCGTCAAGCATGGTCACTTGGATCATTCCGTAAGTCTCTGTGCCACGAATGGGCCAATACTGGTCACACTTGACCTGTTTAGGAAGACAAGAATGAAACAGTCAGTCCTGTTTGAAATGACAGATGCTTATTTCCACAAAAATCCATATTTTAAAGCCTGCAAGCACAGAAATCAGAAATGTTTTTTAATCACCAAATTAGCATATTTGAAGGATTTCTAAAGGAGGACACTGAAGACAGGACTAATGGCTGCCGAAAATTCTACTTTTGTCAGCACAACAATAAATTACATTTAAAAATGTACCAAATACCAATGATATTTCACAATAGTACAATTGTACAGTTTTATGATCCAATATATTTATCCTTGATGAACATAAGAGACTTTCTTCTTCTTCAAAAAAGCCTGGCACAATGACACATCTCTATATTTACATGCATAATTAATCGCAAGACTACTGTACTAATAGTTATGAATTATAATGTGAATATAATTTAAACAATTAGTAATGTTGTTTGTTTTTTTTATCATCAGCAAAATTATTGTCTATATACTGTAAATATATTACATATCAGCCAACCTTTACTGATTTCCTATTTAAGTGTCCTTATTAACAGGGCTTATATTTATACAGCTTCCCACAGTTCATATTTGAATGGTGAATAATTACAGTAAACCCAATAACTCCTATTAACAACAAAGTAGAGTGCATACAAATATAATTTAAAACAACAAAAGCGGTAGAAATTTCTCTAAATGGCGTGTTTTGTTTAGCTTTCAATCATCTACTCCAGGCATAGACCAACTAAAAATGACAGTTAAAAAAAAAATGAGTTCATTTCTTCTTCAAGGTAGGTCCTGTCAGCAGTGAAACTAGGCCAGTTGTTCTGTCTCTGCTGGAGGTTTTCATCAGAAGGCATGGGGACGCACTTTACCTATGAAGTAATGCTTTATAGGTGGACAGCCTTGCCAAAACCCACTCATTTACCACGCTAGCTCTGCCAACACATGTCTCTTTCTCTATAAGCCTTTAGCTCCCATCTGACCTCCCATCCATCAACAAAAACCTGAGCGTACGCATTTTCCAGAGGGAGGAATTGCAGGTTATCTGCTGTCAGATATGACATTTGAGCTGAACAGAAAACTAGTCAACTGACTCGCTCTCTCACCAACCCTGGGTGCCACTGGCCTGTTGCTGCGCCCCAGCACAACAGCGCACTAAAAGCCCACATAGTGATTGGACTCTAGCGCAGGTCTCTTTAGTGCCAAGCACAGACGGGTGTTTTATAGTGCGAAAAGAGTTGTGAACCATTGTACTGTGTCATCCAACAAAAAGGATGGCAATGGTATTTTGTCTTTTATTTTATTACTATATTTTGTGAGGTTGGATAGGAACTCGCACTATTTCGGGGGGAACCTTAGAGTAAAGAAAGTGTGCTCTTTGTACATTTTATAAACTCTGCTCTGCAAAGATAATCATCCATGTATTTAGCAAGGACTCATCAATAATAATAATAATAATAATAATAAAAAACAAAAGGACAAATCTTTCATAAAATTATGCCTTTACTTTGTAAGAAGAAATTAAGTAACACTTTAGAATAGGGAACACATATTCAATGTTTACTATGATTTTCCCCTCAAATTAATAATATGCTGCTTATTATTAGTCAGTTGTTAAGTTTAGGTATTGGGCAGGATTAGGGATGTAGAATAAGGTCGGTAACACTTTAGAATAGGGGTCCAAAATAATGCATTAGTTAAGCATTAATTAATGGTTAATTTGTTAACAATTAAGCATTAGTTGAGCAAAAACACACTACTAATT
>JAUCMT010000382.1:0-13405 GCA_032357475.1 Enteromius thamalakanensis
GACCGCCGCATGTTTGACTTTGATTGCATGAATAAAGCGTTGCAAATGGATCAATCGTCTGTCGAGTCTCCATTACAATCATGCTTAATAATTCAAGATAGGTACGCTAATGGAACAATAAATTGCTATGGTGGGTAAATTATTCAACTTTGTCTTGGTAGTTTTGTCATTAGATTTTGTTAAATTAATATACAAAACAAAAATAAACGCATACTGTTATGGGAAAAAAAATAGAAAAGGGACACACTGCTTTGTTTTAAACGTTTAATACATTGTGACAATTTCCTTGCATGTGGCACAATATCTGACATTTCAGCGATTCTTTTTCCACATCTAAAAAGAGACAGATAGGTAGAGAGAAAATCTGAGAAACCAGTCTTTATTGTTGTGAGACCTTTGATGTAAAATCAGAACTCATATCATTCACTGTTGCTTCCAGTAGCTTCTCCCTTAAATCTCAAAATTTCAGTGGTTTTAAAGGAAAGTGTCTTGCTTTAACAAGCACAGATCGATAATCTATATATCCTAGAGTGATGGGATGAGCTGCTAATTTTTCCAGGGGTAGTGGAATTGAAATGGTCTTTTGATTTGTGACACAAGGTATACACATGCGCAGACACACACACGTGTCCAACAGAAAAACAGCTTTAGAGTGTAACTATGCTGTTACTGCTGTGATAAATCAGGATGATGTATGCACAATATAATTTATGCCTTCACAAGACACACTTGCAAATGACTCCCTTCTAGAATACTGTACATTACATCAACTGACTGTCTCACTTAGTTACGATCCAAAGAGCTTTTCTGTTTGGAGAAAGTGTTGAGAATTTTCAGTGTGCATCTACATCCTCCCAAGGCCTCAGTAAATCAGACTGTCAACACAAATCAAATTAGGCAGGTAGACTACAGCGATATGCCAGGCTGGTGGCTGGTCATCACTCTCCTTTGATGGGTAAATTACATTTGACATCCATACGAGCTATAAATAGATACACACACATACAACAAGGTGTTTGATCTTGACAAAAGAAATATTATAGCAATTTGATGACAGACAGTAAATCATGCTTTTTCTGTTTGACTCAAAGGTTTGGGGCATTACTGTGTTCGCTTTGTTGTCTAACAAGAAACTATAATTTGCAGTAATGTGTGCAAGGAGGGGAGGGGGTTAACAGTATTAACTGTTTGGTGCAACTGGACACCCAGATGTTCAATGGCATTTGAAATAGCCCCATTTATGAGAGTGTGGCCTTGATTAACAGTGCTGTATTTGTAAGATTTCGCATCTTCTGTGTGTCGGCTATTTCATTAACTCACTGAATAACTCAGCGCTACATAAAATAACATTTACAACTTATTAAAATCGATAATGACAGTTTTGTAGAGAAAATAGTAACACTGTAGAATATAGAACACTCAAAACAAGCACTATAACAAGCACTGATGAATTATGTACAAAGGTACATGTATTAAGAAAGGGACTAGTTTGAATTAATGTTGACTCTAAGCTACTAACTATTGTTTATTCTTTACAACACTGTATATGTCATGGATTATATCCTACTGTACTGCATGCATTGTTGTGCATTGCATTGTCAATGCATATTGTATTAATGTATAAGGTACAATACGTGTTTGTATTGCCATGAATAGCCTAACCGTGAAGTACAATTCCTTTCAAGTGTAACTTCCTTGGCCAATAAACGTGAATTGTGATTGTGAAGTTCCGCCCTCCCCTGGTGAATGATACACACCTCACTATCCTGCGAGGAGATTCAGACGCGGCAGAGAAACGCTCAGGAGACCTGGAGAGACAAAGAGCTGCTACGCACACTCACTCTGAGGGTCTGGAGGACACGACCTGGCCGTCCCTGCGACCGTTTGGCCATTTTTGCCTCATTCTCTTGAAACGAGCTCGATAGCGCTGGAACGAGCGAGCTTTGGGTTTGGGAAGGAACGCTACTGTAAATCTGTCTGTTTGATGCGCGTCCGGATGAACTGATAACCATCAACTTGGCTTTAACGCACAGGCTCGGAGCAACGTAATAAGTTGCATAAGGCAGAGGTGGAAAAAAAACTTCCAGGTGTTGAAAAAGCATGTAGGTTTTGTACTCATTAGTTCGCTGGACGGAAGGATTCGCTCATCTCTGTTTGGACTGTTCATCTGTGATGAGACTGGCAGAAATCATCCACAACTTTGAGCTGGGGTTTGTGAAACTCAGATGAACAGATGAGTAAAGAGCGATCTGTTGGACAGCGCCTGTGGAGAGTTACCTGCACCTCTGCTTCCAGCCCCAACAAGCAAACATGCATCCTCACACCGTGTCAGAAAATAAATAAACGACTGTTTCCCTTTAAACTTCGCTTCAGTCCACAATGCTACGCAGGTAATGAGAAGAGTGGAAAAATCCCTGCACGGTGAAAATCGGTAAGATTATCCTATTCTCTTTTTAATCTGTATATTTTAATTAGACCTAGGCTATCCTCGCAATTTGTGCTGACTATTTTTCAGGGTATTGTAGGTTGAGTTTTAAAAGTCAATATATGTTGACCATAACACTTAAGTGCACTTAAGGACCAATTCTCACCATTAAGTAGGCTAGTTGCTAATAGCATACCTATTACTACCATATTGACTGTTTATACCTACTGTATAAGGCACATATTCTGCAAGACCATATTCTACATCCCTGATACTACCCAATAATAACAGCCCCATACTAACTATTGGCAAACAGTAAATTAGAAGCTTATTAAGGCAAAATCATAGTTAATGGTTTATTGCTACTATTAAAATAACAATAAATTGTGCATAATCCCAACTCTCACCATACTTTACTTACATGTACTTTAGTAAGTTCATGTATTTAAAAAAAGAAGCTGTGTCACAGTTACTGGCTAAGACACAGTGCATTTTTTAGAGCTATAACCATGGAATCTGCTGTCCATTAACTTTTCTCTGTCTCAAGTACAAAAGCTATCTTCCACAAAATCGTAATGGTGTTACGACAATATGTATACAATTAAGTAATTATGGAGCAAAGGCAAATAAGAAAACAAAATGAAAACACTATATTTTGCAGTATGCTTTTGCACATACTTACTAAAGTAGACAACTGCAAATTATGCATAATCACAAGAAACTAACCTTAATCCTATAGTAAGTACAGTTTGTAAGGTAATATTATGCATGGCTTATTTGTATATCACCAGTATCTCAAAATAAAGTATAACCTATAAAGCTACTGTGTAGTCAAAATTTGAATTATTTAACAAAATAATATGTTATAAAAACATACTGTTAAAACAAACTGCTATAAAACACGTGAAAACTGACACAAAAATAATGATTTCAAGTGTAATAATAATTTTAGTGTCAAAATTAAAAATCTACAAAGTAATGATGACTTTTGTTGAAATGTAGTGTTTTGTGTTCATTTGTTTAATCACCAGCAAATAACAATTTATGAATTATATAGAAAATGCTGCAATAAACTGAGATAAAGCCTATGTGACAAAGTATTCATGTGATGACCAGCTTTGGTCTTATGCTTTTGTTTTTAACATCTTTATCCAGTGAAAAGGTCATGACATATCTAATACACTGCTAAAATATCAGACAGTCAGGTTTGTTTTATGCATGTCTCTGCAGGATAAAATGTCTGCTCTTCGTAAGAAATTTGGAAGCGACTATCAGGTAGTGACCACCACATCTTCCAGCCATCAGAAAGACAAGAGGAGAAAAAGACAGCGATTTGTCGACAAGAACGGACGATGCAACGTCCAGCATGGAAACCTGGGTGGGGAGACCAGCAGATACCTCTCAGACTTATTCACAACTTTAGTAGATCTTAAATGGCGATGGAACCTCTTTATTTTCATCCTCACATACACAGTAGCCTGGTTATTCATGGCTTCGATGTGGTGGGTTATTGCATACATCAGAGGGGACCTATACCGAGCCCACGATGAGAAGTACACCCCATGCGTGGCCAATGTCTACAACTTTCCTTCTGCTTTCCTTTTCTTCATTGAAACAGAGGCCACTATTGGATATGGACACAGATACATCACTGATAAATGTCCAGAAGGAATCATTCTCTTCTTGTTTCAGTCCATCTTGGGCTCCATAGTGGATGCCTTTTTAATAGGCTGTATGTTTATTAAGATGTCTCAACCCAAGAAGAGAGCAGAGACGCTGATGTTTAGTGAGAACGCAGCCATTTCCATGCGCGATGGCAAACTCACGCTGATGTTCAGGGTGGGAAATCTTCGTAACAGCCACATGGTTTCAGCTCAGATCCGGTGTAAGTTACTCAAGGTAAGCGTCTGCCTTTTGTCCACTTGGAAAGTTTATGGGCTGCATTTGATTTTTCAAGTGACCTTGTCACAGCCTAATTATGCATTTAAGTACTATCAATTAACTACAACAAATAATATACAATTAACTACATCTTACTGTATGCTCAGGATAGTGGTTTGGTTAATGTGTGGTATAATACTTGGATAATATAATAAATATTTTGTTTTCAAATCATTAGTATTGTTAAATAATAATAATATTATTTTTTTTTTTAATCAATTAACCACCCTCATGATGTTCAAATCCTGTCAATTTATTTATTATTCAGTACATGATATTTCAAAGCAGCTTTACAGTAATAAGCAATAACATAAACTTATTGAATTATAATAAGTGCACAGTGCAGCTGTCTAAAACAATAGTGTCATTATTCAGCTTAATCAAGGTCCTATAACACAACTTGTGTAGCTTTATTCTGTGGAACATAACAGATTATATTTTGAAGACCATTTGTATTTTTTTAAATTTATTTATTTGTTTTGTCTGTATGGATGCCAAGAAGAACCAATACTATTTGGTTACTAACAATCTTCAATAAATAATTTATTTTACTGGCATAAAGACAGATTTGCAGCAACCTGAGTGTGAATAATTCATGATGTATTTGAATTTTGTGGTGGGCATATGTTTTAAGACATCTATACCTACCGTTACTTTCTACAGCTGCTAAATATTATTAATATTAATACTGTTGTAGCTAGGCCTGTATTTACAATTAATACGTGTAACATGGGCAATGTAATGGAAAGTGTTACCCTGCCCTCTGTTGTTCATTAACAGACTCTGCCAGTGCTTAGTTGTGAATCATGACATTCTCTCTTTTAATTAAAATTATTTTAAGTAAAAGAGAGTGAGAAAGAACCTTATTTCATTTAAATGTTAAAGATTTCCGTTGGAACAGCATAAGAGACTGTTGAAAATAGGTTTGAAATCCCTATGACTGCCATGTTTTCAATGTAGGCCTATATTGTAGTGTTCTGGCCGAAATGCTGCCAAGATGTTTTCTGCATAGTGTCTTCTTGGTAACTTGTGATGGGTATAAAAATAGCATTGATTTTTTTATTGTATTTGAGCTTTAATTTGATGTCCTACCTGTCTGTCTTTTGATGCCAGACTGTCTATCCTCACAGCTCAATTCACCGTACAGTGTCTAAAGCAATTTGTACGCCCCATCTCCCCTCTTTTCGCTCTTGCAGTCCCGGCAGACGCCCGAGGGTGAGTTCCTCCCCCTGGATCAGCTGGAGCTGGATGTGGGCTTTAGCACCGGAGCGGACCAACTCTTTCTCGTGTCACCACTCACAATCTGTCATGTGATCGACACCAAAAGCCCCTTCTATGAGCTCTCACAGCGATCCATGCAGACAGAACAGTTCGAAATAGTGGTGATTTTGGAAGGTATTGTTGAAACAACTGGTGAGTTATTCTGTCTCCTATTTTAATCATGCATGGTCTTAATCCTGGATTACAGTTAAAAGTAATATTGTGATACTGAGTCAAAAAGCCTCTGATTGTTACCAGAATGGTTTTATTTTTACATTTTCAACTATTTAAGATGTAGACGAGTTTGTTTCTTCATCAGATTTTTCAGCATTATATCACTTGCTCACCAAATGATCCTCTGAAGTAAATGGCTGTTTAAAAAAAACATCACAATAAACTAGAAGTAATACACACCACTCCAGTATAGTTATCATTGTCTGAAGCGAAAAGCTGTGTGTTTGTGAGAAACAAATATGTGACCCTGTAACCACAAAACCAGTCTCAAGTCGAACAGATATATTTGTAGTATTAGCCAGAAGTACATTGTATAGGTTTTACATTAAACATTTTTATTTTTCTTTTATGCCAAAATCATTAGGATTTTAAGTAGAGATCCTATTCATGATATTTTGAACATTTCCTGCCGTATATCAATATATTGAAACCGTATTCTTTATAAGTAATATACAATGCTAAGAACTTCATTTGGACAAATTTAAAGGCGATTTTCTCAATATTAAGATTTTTTTGCACCCTCAGATTCCAGATCGGTCAAATATTGTCCAATCCTAACAAACCATAAATCAACGGAAAGCTAACTATTGAACTTTCAGATGATTTGTAAAGCAAAAAAAAAAAAAAAGCAAAAAAAATCCCCTTATGGTTTTGTGTTTCACAGTCACATATTTATTTAACTTCAAACCCTTTTAACTTCAGATTTAAACTGAAGAGAAACATGCAAAGACCAAGTACCGATTACAAGCAGCAGAGCAAACACTTCTGAACAAAAAACAGTGGATTTTAATGTGAGAAGACATCAGGGGATGGACTTCAAATTATTCTGAATAAAGGACTGTTTCTTTGGCCAGAAGAGATAATTTTAAGACTTTTATGTGTGGTGTTTGCCTCAATGACACCTAATTTGAGGTTTATTACTAGTTAGTAATGTTGTCAAGTTTATGTATAGTATGGGTAGGATTAATGGATTGTATGAAGAAAAAATAAATAAATAAACAGCCAGTATTCTAAATATGACCAGCTATTTGGACTCTGTTATGATAAAGAAACAAAATCTACATATTGGGTGAACTGAGGTTGAGAACATTTTCAGCATTTTAAGTTTTCATTTAAAAGGGCAGGGAAAAGGAGCAGTGTACTATTTATTAATTTATACTAATTTAGACTACCTCATCCTGTTAAGGCAAAGTCATGGGGTATATCACTGGCCTTGAAGTGCACATAATTGATTGTGTAATATTGATCAGCAATGAAGAGTAATTGTAAACATGCTGTTTGGGGAGGTTGACAGAACCAGTATGTTGTCAGTGTATGCCCCTTAGGATAAAAAGCAACTTTTAAAAATCTTATAGCCTATTTTTTCTAATCACGATATATTTATTTTGGAATATGATTATGCATAAAACAGTCTTGTTGGATGTTTAAAGGTGGAAATATCAATACGCTTGGCCAGCACTATGAGTTTTTTTTTTTTTTTCTAGCAAATTATATTAGTGCTATTCATTGTCATTTTGTCAACAACCCACAGAAAGTCTCATTTTTCCATTTTTTTCCAATTATTTTTAATACCTTCCTTCAATATCTTCCTTGTTGGTAATTTCAGTTTAAATATATTACGTAATGGGCATAATCACATAACACAAATCTTCATCCAAATCTACATTTCAAATAGAGTATATAAAGGCAGTTAGGACCTTTAACTAAAAAAGACATTCCCTTCCCAAACTCACAAGTTCCATCTTTAACCAACAGTTTACACATTTGCAAGGTTGCAAGGCTTCTATGTTTTTAGAAGCATAGTTTTTGGTAGGCAATTACAGTACACCTAGATTAAAACAAAAAGCAAGACAGTGAATGAAACTGGTAATTAGAAAGAGAAGCCAAGAGGAACTTCCAAGTCTTGATTTGTAAATATTGTTCAGCCTGCTATGAAATAAGAAGTGACTGAAGTCCTTCACTTTCTTTCCAGCATTTCTGCTGGAGACTCATGTGGCATAAGCACAACACAACATACAAAGTACAGAATCCCAAGACTCTTCAGTTTTCTGGTGGCTGTAACACTGTCTCTATGGCAACCCACTTTGAATCCCCCCTCCTTTGTGTTTCCATGCAGCCTTTGAACGTATGATTATTATAAAGCCCTGGAAAGTGTGCGCAAAGCGCTTTTTCCTCAGACAGACAGAGCTAACAGAGGGAGAGTACATGCATCAGACAGAGCACAAAAATGAGGCTGAGAGTGCGAAAGTCTTGCTTGACTTATGATTAAACAGCTAAGGGATACAGAAAATAGGAACTATATGAAGTATGTTTTTATATTAGTAGTTTATTTGGTCTGAACAGAATAAACTCAGCCTACAAAGAAGTAGAAAAAAAAGCCAAAACCTGGCCTCTAGGCATTGGAATTAAATGCTGAAACCTATTTCAAACAGCGACTACTTAGGTTAGGGAGAGCGCTCATGTGATAGAAAGAAACATTCATCAACATCAAACCTCACCAATTTTAAAACTTACAGAGCATTTTTTTAAGGAGAGATCTATTTTGAGAGCTGCCAGTTCACTCAGCAAATATTCCTGAATACTTCTGACACAACAACAAAAGCGTCAGAGATAGATTTTTGTGCCCGTCATGGTGATTTGAGAAATTTTGGCAGTGAATGCAGAATGTCTCCAGCAGTCTGAAGCTTTAAAATAAAACTACACAAACTGTCACGAATGAAGTATATACTAAAGATTTTCCATTGAAATTAAGCATTTTTATTTAGGATAAGTTGTGTAAAGTTCAAGGAATTTAGAAGAACCTTTCTGTAACTCTTATGTTTAAAGCTGCAGTTGTACTGCTAGCTAAATTGTCACTGCAGGTTACTAGTTAAAAGAAAACACCTTTAAAGTTACCCAAATTAAGTTCTTAGAAATGCATATTACTAATCAAAAAATAAGTTTTGATATTTACTTACTTTCAACATATCTTCTTGGAACATGATCATTACTATAATATGTATTGATTTTTGGCATAAAAGAAAAATTAATAAGAAAGGTGGTGGGTTACGGCCGATCCTGGATCAGCCAGTCCTGAACTAAGCACTTCACAGGCTCCCTTTCAAGATGTTGACGCAGAAACACATTTTTGAGTGCATCCGTCCCCAGGATTGGTTTGCAGCAATAGACCTGAAGGACTCGTACTTTCATGTTTCGATCCTTCCGATTCCTGAGGTTTGCGTCCGAAGGCCAAGCATATTAGTACAATGTCCTACCCTTCGGATTCTCCCTGTCGCCCCGTGTGTTCACCAAAGTAGTGGAGGCTGCCCTGACTCCCCTCAAGGAGCAAGGGGTTCGCATTCTCAACTCCCTGGACGACTGGCTGATACTAGCACAGAGTCGAGCTCTGTTGTGTGAACACAGGGACTAGGTGTTACGACACCTCAGCCTGTTGGGGCTTCGGGTCAACCAGGAGAAGAGCAAACTCGTTCCAGTGCAGAGGATCTCTTTTCTTGGGATGGAGTTGGACTGCTTGAATATGTTCAAAGGCACTGAAGTTTTTTCAAAGGCTCCTGGGGCATATGGCTGCAGCCACAGCGGTGACACTGCTGGGGTTGCTCCATATTAGGCCATTTCAGCACTGGCTCCACGATCGAGTCCCGAGGCACCTTCCGGGTTCAGATAACACCAGCTTGCCACCAAACCTTCTCCTCGTGGTCAGACCTCTCTTTTGCCTCGAGCTGCTGGCAGTACGCCTAGCCCTGGGTCGTCTCAAGAAGCGCTTACAGGGCAGACACGTACTAGTCCGTACGGACAACACAGCGTCCATTGCGTACATCAACCTTCAAGGTAGTCTACGCTCCCGTCGCATGTCACAGCTTTCCCACCACCTCCTCCTATGGAGTCGAAGCCATCTGAGGTTGCTTCGCGCCATTCATGTTCCGGGCTACTGCAATGAGGCAGCCAACGAGCTGTCTTGAGCTGCACTCCATGGAGAATAGAGACTCCATCCCCAGATAGTTCCGCTGATTTGGGAGACGTTCAGAGCTGCACAGGTAAACCTGTTTGCCTCTCCAGAAACCCCTCACTGCCAGTTGTTTTACGCCCTGACCGACGGAACCATCGGCAGGAATGCCCTGGCTCACAGCTGGCTGCGGGGCCAGCGCAAATATGCTTTCCCACCAGTGAGCCTTCTTGCACATGAACCTCGATGCGATGAACCATCATTTCAGGTGGACCATAGGGCCAGATTAGTTTTAATAATAATTAGTGCACATGTGTAGCTACATTTTTATGCATGAACACAAAATAATAAATAAATAAATAAAGACGCATCCTCAAAAACAACAACAAAATAAAAAACTTATGTTAATATACACAAAAGCAATTAACATGCACAACATAACATTTGATGTGCACTATAAAAAAAAAGTAATAAAATAAACACTGTAAAAAACTGGCAGCTGTGGTTGCCGGAATGTGACCGTAAGAAATACAGCAACAACGTTTTAGGTTTTACAGTTTTAAGTTAAATTTACAGTTAAATACCGTAACTGATAGAATGTTAATATACCAACCTATTAAAGTACAGAAATCTGTTTAGTATCTTTGAAATGCACTGATAAGCACCAAATGCATGTGATGATGAGAAAGTCACATGATGAATCAAAGCCCATCACAAGTAGCTTTTATATACGAATATGTAGAAGGTGCTCAGTGTCATTCACAAACACTAAACACCATCATGGTGAAACTCATTAAACTGAAATATGCAATAAACATTCATTTAAAAACATTTCATGTGACACAATCTAATAAACATAAAAAAATACTGGAATTTACCATTAACATGACCATTTAACAGTTTTTTCCTGTAGCATTTTCACAGTTTTTAATGTTAAAATCACAGCCATTTTTTTGCAGTGTGTAAAACAATTTAAAGATTCAATTGTGCAATAAAAGGATCTACACATCTATTAATGTTTGAAACTTTAAAGAAGACACATCATCCTTCATTTACAAGTTAATAGTGTTTTAACTTTCTCATTTTCACAAGGGCATAGCACAGACAAATCAAGTCCAGGTTAATCAGCACTTATGTGAAGAACTACTTATCATGCTGTAAAAAACATTATTTTTTATGAATGAATGTTTTACTAAATTAAAAGTCAGTTCAGATGGTCAATTGTTTTGAGCACACTGACCTTTGTGAGGACAAAATTAAGAATAACAGTGATCTGGTGAGAAAGTTATAAGTGAAAAAGATTCAGATGTTCTTCAGCTCATTGGTATGATGGGCTCTGGGTTCTTTTGAAAATATACATCTCTTCTCCATGTGCTTCCTTTCTTGGATTATAATATTGTGTCCTTTACAATCGTGCATGCATTTCTTTGCATCCATGCTGTTTGTTTGTACTTTCCATTAAACATATCCCAGCATTTTATGTCCCTGTCCACATTATCATTTCATGAGGAGGATTTCCCGCTTATTTTCTCTGTGAAGGATATTGATGTTTTTCTGGAAGGATGCAGCCCGCAGCAAAATCCCTTCACAAAGAATAATCAAAATCCTACTAAATGCAGAGTGTAAATTTAGCCCTGCTCTGAGATCAGACTGATAAAGATCTCCATAAATACAGACTGTAAGCTTTGAGCTTTGCTTAGCTGTTCTGCAGCCAGTGATAAGGAGTTTTATAAATGATGAAACCAATATGCAGAATATACCCGACTGTGCTAGCAAAACCATAGCCTGAATTATTGATATGCAGAGGCCCTCAAAAAGCACACACTTTAAAAGACAATCAGCTAGGATAAATAATTTAATTTGAGTTGATCCATTTAAGTTTAGAAACAGTACAGTATTTCACCTTTATTACTATTATTATTTATTCATTTATTTATTGTTTAATACATTTAGTTTCAAGCTCAATTGCTGTTTAAGACCTGTCCTGTCCCAGCTCCTAAAACAGCTGGCCATAACTGACATAACAGAGGCGGCAACTGAGCAGAGCAGTATTTTGTGTTGTGTGTTTGTGTGTGTCATTTCTCAAGTGAAAGGGACTTGGTAATTGTGTCTTTAGGGATTTGCCATAGCTGGGCTGAATGGTGATAAATTATTTGAGGGTGTGGAGTGGCACATAACCCCTTGTGAACTTTGTTCGGTGAGAAAAAATACCTTCCAATGATCTGTCATACACAGAAAGAGAGAAAGAGAAATAATTGGCTCAGCAGTGCAGCTGATGTTGTTCTGTTGTATAAATGATTTGTTCTGTACACAGTTCAGGGACGGGCTCATGGGGTTTTACAGTCATAAATGTTGTGATTAGCCCACCTGCATTGAACACGTCTGAACACTCAGTAATCTGTCAAAATGCAACAGCCATTTATGATCTATACCAGACAAAAAATTACAATAACGAACACACTTAAAAATACACACATATTTAGAGACGGGACAGTAGTTTGCTGAAAAATATTTTCTTTGTATTCATTAGGAGTTAAATATATTATTATATGAGGTATGATCATCAAGAATAATAAAAAAAAGTCTTATAGACAGATGAATCAAAAAAGTGAAATTTTTAGTAGTGGTGCCAAAATTTTAGTGTTAACGCATTCAATTAATTTTTTCAGATTAATGGGTTTTTATTACGCAATTAATAACCACATCAAACGGTTGACGTTTTAAATAGCCAAAATAGCCCATAATAATCAGCTGCTGTGATATCTATTATTAAAAAGACAAAGAAAAAAGGTAGAAAGCTTTAAGTATTCATCTATATTTGGCTTAGAATGTGTCAAATAACTTCATAATAACAATTTTAATTGCTGTATTATTTCTGCTGAAGGGCACAAGCCATTCATAATGGGTTTATGTGAAGATCGTTTCAGTTCACTTAAATCAGAAGTGTTTAAATGTCAAAATTGATAGCTCTCAAATACAGTACTTTAATGTTTAGTGGCTATAGTTAATGGTTATATATTTTGAGGGGACAATTTTGTAGTGATATCAGTATTTGTATTAAAATTGTTTTATGTGATAGCTTTGTAATGTCTAATCAATGATTAAATAGCGTCTAGGGGAAACAACTATTCCAAAGACATTAAAGTGATGCTGGCCTTTAGTCACAAAAAAGATGCTATTATACAAGTATTCAAAATTGTACTGTCTTTATTTTGTTTGTTGGATTTTTTTTAAAGCAGCACTATAGACCATTTCAAGGATGTAAACAATAACAAGCCTGTTGGAACGCTACTGCGCATGTCTGGTCCTGAAGCATTTCCGGTAGCGCCGTTTTTAAAGCACAGACCTATCAAAACAAAATGACTAGCGCATACTTTTTTAAGTCTAGCTAAAGCAAAACAGTTAAGATTTTTACAAAAACTAAAAATAGGTGATCATTTGGCATTACCGGATCACTTAAATCAAACATTAAGGCGACAACTTTTCACTCAGAACATTAAACGTGTACCTAAAGTAACGTATCCGGACGTGTATCATTATCTGGTTGAGACAGAGTGCGTCTACACGAGAGAAGCGGTAAAGGCATATAGCAGTCTGGATGC
>JAUCMT010000383.1:0-13397 GCA_032357475.1 Enteromius thamalakanensis
TCTCCTCTGGCCGGACGCCCAGCACCTAATTTCCAGTTCAATTTTAAACACGTTGGATTGTGTGAGAACTTATAGTGAAGAACCAATATGAATAAGTTTTGCATAATATCACTTGCTCACCAATGCATCCTCTAGTGAATGGGTGCCGTCTGCAAAACAGATCATAAAAACATAAGTAATCAACAACAATCCAGTCCCTTAGTTAAACATATTGTAAATAAATCCATCGTTAAGGTGTTTTTCCCATGCAAATGCTATAAAAACAGCATCTGACCCCTTTTCTTTTAGGATCACTATTGTCAAAGATGATTGATAATTTGCACATATTGCATACCATGCAGCCTGGCATAAGAGGTAAACGTAACGAGTGTATTGCAGATATTGTTAGGTTTAATCATTTGTACTAGTTTTATGATTGGTCTGATTCAAGTCTAAAGGCTGGATCCTGACTTACAGAGGAGGAGCTGGGGATAGAGAAGGGTAATTAGCTATTGAGCAATGCGAAAACATCTGATAATACTGATAGACGTTATATATTAGATAGACGCCATATTCCTATAGGTAGATGGTAATCAGCTGATAGTAAGAACTAATGCTATATTTATAATCACATTGTTAAAAATTCTAGCAATATCTAGTCGACTCATAACATAAAACACATATATGCATGGGCAGCATCAATTATAAATGACTGAAAATTGTTATGTCCTATCATAGAATATCGTTTATTAAGTATGCAAAGCATATTAAATATATTCTGATGGTTCTAGAGAAATGTTGCTGGAACTAACAAAAATAAATAAATTATAACAATTTTATTAATTAATTAAAAGCAGAAAAATTGTGAAAAGTATTTATGTTTATATTGTTTTTTTATGCTCACATAACAAAAATGTCATTGACAAAATTTGTATTATTCTTTTTAATAATATAGTTTACTGTTAATAGAAATGATTGATTCTTATTTATTATTGTACAGTGTAAAATCAAAATAATTAAAAAGCAACTTAATTTTTTTCAGTTTTCTTAACCTTTTGAGTCTCGAATAAGAAATGCATTTTTTTTGGAGAAAAAATTAAATTAAAATTAAAATTAAAAAATTAAATAAAACCTGTTTCAGACCAACAGAATGATCCGTATTGCTTAAGAAACAATTTATGCTGGCTAAACAAAGTACCTATCATCTGAAAAAAAACTGCCTTATTCATTGATTGATTCATTCGTTTAATAATTTATGTATTTTCTCAACTATTTATTTTTTGCAGTGTATTTGGTGCAATCTATGTACATGTTATGCTCTGTTGACATTATCAGCCAACAGGTTAATGGTTAACCTTTAGTGTTTTGATAAATCTTCACATGGGTGTGAATTATCTTTCCCACTAGAATGAGCACAAGAGAGGTAGATATATAAAAGGAAGGTGGTGCATTAACCACAACTTGTTTCAATCACCATTTCAGAAAGCACCTGATTGCTGTTAGTCTTTCCGATGGGTTTGCGTGAGAGCAGCTCATCTGCATTAGGGCTCTCATTACTGTTGCTGATGCGATAACTCACTCCGCTGTGTTGTGGAGGCAAAGCTGAGTGACAGCGAAGAAGTATGAGAAAGCACCTCATTTCGCCATCGCGATCTCCCAGCAAGACCTCTCACTAATTTATGGAGAGCCCTGCTCTCTCAGTGTGGGCCCGTGGCTTTGAAGGAGAGGGATGAGAAATGGCGCTATGCATCTCAATTTCAAACCTCAGAAGAATAAGACACCCACTGTGCTGATGACAGATGTTAGCATCTTGAGTCTTCGGAGAGATAAATGTCAATGACTTGTTTTATTTTTTTGATCAAATATAAAGTCAAAACAGAAAACACGCAGCCTCAGGCGAAAGCTACATTTTCAGGGCGGCTGTTAACTTCTTCATAGCACTTCTGTTGATTTTTTATTGTTTGTCCTGGAAGGCATTTCGTGGACAAAGCATCAACATCAAGTGCATGCTGAAAACAGCAAAAAAGTACAAGTAAATGTTTTGAAAAGAACTTAAAGGGATAGTTTATTCTTCCTCGTGTTCTTCCAAACTTGATTTTCTTGCACATATGACATTTTGGCAAAAAAAAACACAGACATTTCTCAAAATATCTTTTTTTTTTTTGCAGAAGAAAGACACCACGCAGATTTGGACCTACATTAGGGTGAGTAAATAATGACTTTTTGATGATTTTTGGGTGATCCGTCCCTTTAATGATTCAGTCGACCGTTTCTTTAGAGAGACAATAACTTTATACACGGTGCATTTTCAAAAAAAAATTAAAAATACATAATAGGGACATTTTAATAACATTTAATGCATACATTTGCATTTGTTTCACTGCAAAAAATGCTATTCCAGCAAGTTTTTTTGTCTTGTTTCCAGACAAAATATCTAGAAATTCTTAAATTAAGAACGGATTTTCAAAACAGGGTCAAAATTAAACCAAAATAAAACAAGTAAATAATCTGCCAATGGGATAAGCAAAATAATGTTGTCTTTTGCTTAAAATAAGATGATTTTGTAACTTAATTATGACTTATTTTTTTGAAAACAAGACAATATATTTTTTTTTACTTGTCTAGAAAATTCTTGGCTAGAAACAAGACAAGAATCTAGGCTAGAAAAGCATTTTTGAAGTGTTTAACTGTGAAGATATTTTATAGTATTTCTGATATTTTGATCAAATAAATGCAACTTTGATGAGCATGAGAAGTCTTTCAAAACATTTAAATATCTTATCAACCTCAAATATTTGATTGATGTGCATATTTATACATAAATACCGCATGTGTAGGAAGGGGTTCTCAGTTCAGGCTCTTGAGATCCACTTTCCTGAGTCCAACCTCTCAAACTGCAGGGAAATGGATCATGGAACCCCCTGATGTAAATGGTATGAAACGGTATAGGATAATACAGGGTTTTACTATAAAGTTCTGCTCCACAAACTGCTTGTACAAATATTCAATATTACAATTAAAAGTAGATTATGAGAGGCTCATAAAACAGCAGATTTTTTATTTTATTTTCTTCGCCAAATTGTGAAATCTCTCACACATGCATCTCTAGCTGGGATGGATTTTGACATTTCTGTAACAAAAGCTTTCACCAAGCACCCACTTATGAAAAGCATGTACAGTTTATAGCCTATCTCAGGCTCAGTTTCAAGTTCCATTTTGATCCCATCAAATAGCAGATCAATTTTCTCCTACAGTTGAGAGATCTCTCACATGCAAACTCCAGCTGGGGTGGATTTTGACATTTCTGCAACAAAAGCTTTCATCCAGCACCCATTTTTGAAAAGCATGTACAATTGTTATCTCAGGCTCACTTTCTCAAATCTCTGTCACGGAGGATTGTGAATCTCAAATTTGCAGAAAGGCTCTGGGCAAATCCAGAGTTGCTCCACATTTCCCCGTTCCAGTGTCATGAACAAAAATGGCTGGAACAAATACTCAGTGAACTACTTCCGACATGTGTTCCTACATTAAGATATTTTATTTTTGTAACGTGTGATATGCAAAGGAATTGTGTTCATTTGCTTCATTTGACTCATTTGAATGTTTTTGTGATTAATACTATTCGTGATTGCGCGTGCAGTAACAAATGCAACAGAAAATGATAGAATGATGCCATCTGCTGGTTATAGTCTAAATATGTTTTAATTGACATTAGAAAGATACTCTTGTCAAGTTCTACACTACACAACTCTCTGTCGAAACAAAGAGTGGGTCTTATTCACTACAAATAAGTTTTATAAATAGATTGTTGATTGTAAAAGAATAAATGTACTGTATAGCTACATTTATTTATTATTTTAGATTAATTGATTAAAATATCACAAAACTGGCTGAGAAAATGGTTTAGTTCTGAGAAAAAGTCCACAATGCAGTAGGTTTAAATTATTACAGATAACTAAAATTGTGCCAAAAATCATCTATAATAAATGCAACTTTCCTGTAGAAAACGACACTTTTCCACACTTCATTATGTAGCACAGCAGTTTTCAACTGTAATAATAATGTTTCTTGATTGTCAGATCATATGACACTTAAGATGGAGTGAAAGCTGCTGAAAATAGAGCTTTGCCATCACAACAAATAGGAATATATAAAATATATATTTTGAAACCTTTTTAAAAAAAAGTCCACAATGGTTGAAATAAAAACTGACAGCTGTTTAAATGTATTTTTCAAAAAGCTTTTCTCTTTCATGTGGTTGTGATCTTTACAGAAAAATGAAAGCAAGAGCGTAGTCTGTTGAAACTGTAACAATAGCATTCCGGTGAAAGACACAAAGCTTTCTATTTGCAATGTCTTTTTGTCGCTATTAGCAGTGCAGTCAATCAGTAGTCAGATCAGACATAAGTATCTGTTTTTACTGAGTGCAGTGGCCAAACCTGATAAAAGTGCACTGTGAAGCCCAGCATGCAGTGCAGGTGTCCACCAAAACCCCTTAGAAAGGAGCAGATGAAGATGAAGCCAGTTAGATCCGGCTGAACACTGCATATAGTTCCAGCAGGTCAATATTTTCTGTGGTGCTCCAGATTGGTTGAGGAACATAAACCGTCAGTGTAGGTAGTGGTTATACAGTATTTTGTAAATTAGCAAATTTGTCCTGTTAATCGGTGAGCTTGAAAAAAACAACAACAAAAAAAGCAATAAATCTGCATTACATCTGAATTAATTTAAAAAATCCAAACCAAAAGTGTATACATTAACTACTATTCAAACTATTTTGAAAGAAATTAATACTATATTCACCATGCATTTTATTAATCAAAAATAACAGTAATAACTGTATTATGTTACAAACGATTTCCATTTCAAATACATACTGCACTTTTTTTAAACATTCTATTCTTAAAAGAACCCTTAAAAAAATAATCATGCACTCTCAGAAATAAAAGTACAAAAGCTGTTTTTGGGGTGGTAACTTTCCAAAAGGTACAGGTTTGTACCCAAAGGCTCCAATAAAGGTACATAGTAGTAATTAAAGTGTACATATTTGAACCTTATTGGTCCAAAAGTGTACCACCCCAGCGATGGCTTTTTTATTTTTTGGTGTGTGGTTTCTATGAATTAAAATAAACAAATATATATATATATATATATATATAAGAAAGATGGCTATTGAAAATTCAGCTTTGCCATCAGAAATAAATAATATTCTAAACTTTTTTAAATCAAAATAATAAATTCTTTTACACATATTATAAATACACCTTCCCCTGAATCTTACTCATCCATTAAGTCCCCCCTTTGCAACATAAAACTGTGATATTACAGAGACAATATTTTCATGAGCCAGCAAAATTATTTAATATATAACTGTTTTATTATATCATCCAAACAACCTTTCATGAATCTCAGGGATAAATTACATGTTAATGTCTTATGGTTGCCTGGTACATTTTGTTTACTTCTTCATTAGAGTTCACAAGAATGATTCACACGCCACATCCGATAATAGATAATATCTTATTATTGATGTACTGCATACTGTGCCTTTCAGATCCGTAATAAAGACACGACATGAGATATATATATACAGCATGTTCAGATACACATCCAATACTCAGTGACCTCAACGGGGCATATTCTCCAGATATTCTTGTTTATAATGAAAACAACAGTTCACTCATGGAAATTCATGTGCACTTCTCATGATTGTGCAACTGGAAGGCGGATGCTGATGGCATGGCGTGAAACACCACTTTCCATTAAAGATCAGTTCATAAAAAAAAGATAAAACAAGGCATATGACAATATACATCACTCCACTTCCAAGAAACACTCAAAAGGAAAATGAAACGGCAACATCTGATGTGTTTAGTGGCGGACACACTCTAAGAATGATCATGCTAAAAATGATTGGTTTAACATGGAAAGCAGAAATAAGCAGTGAAGCTAGTTCTCTGATTGCAGTATACAGTATCTTACTTCTCTTTAGCTGTGCAACAAATGCTATTTTACCCGAATCTGTGCCTGAAATGAGTAAAGAGAAACTGATCTACTCAAGCATGGACCTGTTGGCTGTTTGCAAGGCAGCGCTGTAATAAAACTTTTCTTTTTGTACTTCTTCTCTGACTAGTAAATCACAGCATTAAGAGTCAGTTGTTTCCTAAAATTCACCATCTATGGCAATTGCTGTATTTCAGACCTCTCATCTGGGTACCTGAAAATAACTACTGTCATGTCTCTTATATCGGGAATACTCTTTCTCTTCTCATATATACACAACTGGTGCCATTTTACATCTCCGTTATTGACTTTAGTGAAAATGACCACAGGAGATTTCAGTTTTGATGTTACTGCAGTATTATGAAGGTAACTATAATTTTAATTGTACATTGTAATCAACTGGTTTTCTTAGCTAAAGGATAATGGATCATTAAAATGAAATAATCAAATTCAAATGAGCCTTTTTTTGTCAGTTGTATTTATTTTATGTTAAAATTATTTGTTTTGTATGTATTGGTCAACTGGCCGGCTCATAGCATCTATTTTACATTATATATATATATAAAATGCATACTTAATTTGACTCGATTAAAAATGCTATCAAAGATAGAAGTGCAATAGGTTGTAGAACTTCAAAGTTTTCATTGCACTGGAAATGTTTTGGAAAAAACATATTTTCTGTTTTAACTGCTCAAAGATTGAAAGTGAGGTGTAACCTGTCGAACAGGCTGTATTTTTATTTTTTAGATTTGCATCAAATTAAATGTGGATGCATTATTGTTAAGCTTAATGTATACTTATTTTATGCAAAAAAAAAATTACGATTTAGTATGTTTTGAGGTGCACTCTTGACATAAATGAATCTATAACTTTTCAAACATAAATTATAAAACATCAATGAAATATCTATTTAGGAGTAACCTTTCCAGCAATATATAGTTTGTCAGAATTAGGTTAGGATTTAACTATGATATAGTGGTAATGCAGAAGTAAACTTCTACCAGTGGGACAGTGGCAGTTAAGGGGTTAAAAATGTGGATAAAAATTATACTTTTTGATATTAATTGTTTGCACTGTGACAAATACTGTATTTAAATTTTATACTTGATTCATTCTTGTTTTTAAAGATGGTCAATTTGACCTTCTCCATCAAAATCATACCCAGAAACTGAACATAATACAAGGTTTAAAGTCATATGATATTATATAAATTGTAAAGTAAAGTAGCAGAGACACTAAACAAAGATGAAACTTATTAGTGTGCGTGTGTCGAACAACTCGTGTTCATGCACAATACTGAATGGAACAAGGAAATGCAGTTTTTATGTCAAGACTGGCTTTACACCTCAAAAGACTATCTTATATTATTTGTTGGTTCTTCTTTTATTTGAGTGGTGCCCATCAAAGCTCAAAAGCTAAACTTAACCCAAATCTTTACCACAATTCACTTGCAAGTATTTTGTTCAGGAATTGCAAATCTAGCCTACATATTGCATTGCAAACTTCGCTAATATAAGTGTTTATATTTATATATAACTTTATCATTTTCATATTATTTTTTATGGTGGATAATCTGATTCTCAAGGAAGGTTCATTAGGTACTTCTGCTAAACGGCATTCTTCCGTTTAATAAATTCCCTATGAATTGATTGGAAGCACTTAACCAAAAGTCGAATGTTCTGTGCTGCTGCTTTATAAACGCAGCACAGAACATGGACACCAGCCATACACTTGTTTTCAGTTAAACATTTAAACAGTCAGCAGCACTGCAAATCTTACTGCAAGTCTCCGTCAGTCAGTAGAGCAGCAAAGGAACAGTGAAAAGCAAAGGAATTTAAGGAAAGGGGTCACATTCACACAGGCACATGTACAATAACACACAGAAAAATAAACTCAATATGTGATTAAGGCATTCGACGAAATATTGCATGTAGCCCCGATGTTATATGTCAAGGTCCTTCTGATTTCCAAGCAGATAGATCTCATGTATTCTGCAGATGAATGCAGCCAAATAGAACTCAAATAATGATCGACAAGCCATTCATCTCAGAATATCCCATGTGAATAAAGCAATCCTCTTTGGACACTAAGGGCATATTTGGTTTGGGTATCAGTTTTTTTTTTAACACAAGCAAGTATTTCGGAGTGACACAGGTGAGTTCAACCTTTATGCAGTATCTAGATCAGCAGTCTGATGATTAATTAAATAATTCTCAAATCAATTGGAAAGTTCATAATTATGGTTTGTAGAGTAACAGTTTACTCCCACACTGGACTCTAGGAACTGAAATGGCCGCCAAAGCCACACAGAGTTCCAAAACCGACACATTGCCATCTACAAAGACTGACAATGGGAACAGGAAGGCGGCAAGATGTTCATTTATGTCGTCCTTCACAAAGTCACTGACATACAAGTCAGCGCCTCAAGATGAGCCAGTTTTTGACCTTTGAAGGAATTTTTAAGATGAAAATAGTTTTAGCAGAAGAAGCGAGACCTTTAATTCTCAGACCCACTCCTGCATGGATCGCTTGCAGTACAGTATGTGGCGCTGCGTGTCCTTCCTCTTGAAGCGGAAAACGGTGTAAAGCAGCACCATCATGCACAGAGCCAAGACGCAGGGGATGGCGATGGCCACCGCTTTCTCTGCTCCACCACTGCTCTCCAGCTTCAGTACGATATCAACGTCATCATTGTCATATTGTGGTGGTTCTTCTTCCTCTGGAGGGCTCCAGTCCCAGTCGGGGTCGGCAGGTAAGCCGTCACAGCCCATAAAATCACGCAGGATTGACCTTGGGTAGCCTGGCTCCACTCTCAGCCTCTGGTTGTTGAACTTCCAATACTCCTTCCCCTTGTAGAAGTACGTGAACCCTTACGACAAAAGGAAGACAGGTCATATAAAACTATGCACACTGGAAAACATATGGGTTATTCTTGTTTGAAAATAAGACTTGAAACAATGAGTTGTCATTAGTTATAACCTTCATGGTACTCCAAGTCTCACAGGTACAGTAACAAGCACATCACTGCGTTATAATCGATTGTACCTGTGCCATTCAAAATAAAAATAAAGCATAAGTATGAATTGTGTTTGAAGGTCCCATCTGGCACTGTTGGTTCAGTTATGAAGAAGTAGATGTTATAAGCTCAAATTCTGCCTAGAACTGGTTGTCTCTCAAAAGAAGCCACAGAGAGGCCAATTATCACACTGAAAGAGCTCGGAGATCACCAGATCCATAAGACATATGTGAGGACCCACTACTTGCACAGAGATCACAGTTCAGAGAAACTTCTTCTCTTCTGCCAGTCAACACAGTGTGCTCTAGAGTAAAGCAATTACTTAAACCCAGAAACTCTGGAGGGATTTTAAGATGGAAAGAGCTGTAGAGAGAACTACAGGTATATGTGGTTATATACTGTACACTTCCATGGATAAAAATAATAGGATACCTGACTAGGGACGTCTAGTGACATCGCTTTCTAAATACATAAACTTTAATATAAAGTTGGCAGCTATATGAGACTGCTCTCTTCTGGAAATGCCTTCCACAAGATTTCCATAAGATTCTTGACAGTTTGTCCAATAGCACACTCGCTCACAATCTCCATTCCAGTTCATCCCAAAGGTATTCACTGGGGTTGAGGTCAGGGCTCTGCGTAGGCCATGAGAGTTCTTCCACATTAAACTCAGCCAAATCCAGCCACTTCTTTATGTAACTTGTTTTGTGCGCTGATTGTGCATAGAATTGTCCAAAATGTCTTGGATGAAGCATTAGGAATTCCTTGAAAGTAAGAGGTCTAGCCCAACCCCGCATACCATTATTTGACTGTTGGTAGAATGCGGTCATGCAGGTAAGGTTCTCCTTGCATTCTCCAACCCCAGACTCAGCCTTTAGATTTTCAAACTAATGATTCATCACAAAGCAGGTTTCCACTGCTCCAGAGTCCAGTGGTGGTGTACTTTACACCACTCCATGCAATGCTTGGCATTGCAGTTGTGAAGTGAAGCTTGCATACAGCTGCTGATGCACATTTTTTGTGCTGATATTAATGCCATCGGACATTTATAATCAGCAGAGTGGGAGCGACTTTTACACACCATTCAACCCAGCACTTGGTGACCTTTACGTGGTATGTGTTTCACAGCTGAGTTGTTGCTGCTCCTAAATGCTTCCACTTTCCAGTGATACCACTTACAATTAACCCACGGAATATCAGTAATTAAAAGGTTTGTGCCCAATAATATTCAACTTTGTAACTAAAATAGATATATTAATAAATATACAGAGAGGTTTTTTTTTTGCAATTGAACAGTTTTTGACCTTTTTACAATTTTACTTTAATAAAATATATTTTATTATCTACATAAAATGCAAGCATATTCAAACTTAGCTACATAAAAAGTCACAACTCAGTGTGTCTGAGCATGTGTGTAATCCACCAGGCCATGGCACCGATACAAATGCAATTATAGCAGTAATTAAATAGGAGTTTCAGTACTGTGAAACTCAATTGCTATATTACAAACCTAGATTTATAATACGAGTGAATTGGTTTGGGGACTTTTGCAAGGCACTGCAAGTCAGCTTGGATCATTTCATGTCTTACCATTTTCTTTGTCCACAAAAGCTCCCTGTGGAGAGTCTGGGATGCCTTTCCACACAGTAATCGGTTTTGGATATCCAGGGTCCATGGTTCTCATATCCTCATTGTACCTCCAGTATCTGTAATAGTAGACAGATACAAAAAAACGATCTCAGACATTATGGAACAGTCAAGTGAAGGCAGCATCCACTGGGTCCCATTGTACACTGTAGCTAGAAGCTATAAAACTGACCTGTCCCCTTTGAAGAAGTAGGTTTTGGCCACGTCTTCCCACCAAACAGCTGTTTCAATGCTCTGTGTGGGCATTCCACTGCCAAAAAGAGAAATGTCCTGAGGATATGTGGGCTGTAGAGTTGTATCCTTAAACACCCAGAACCGGTTGCCTTCAGAAATGCAGAGAAATGGAAAAGATTGCCTTTGGTGTGTTAAAAAATGCATCTTCTTCTAATAATAATAGTGATAGTATCATTATTTATTACTGATTTTAACAATATAAATCTGAAGATGTTTTCAGACCTGTAAACTGTTTTCTTCTTGTTGGTTCACTTTTACAAGGCAATAGTTTAAGATCAGAGTTTTTTTATGTAACAAATTTCCCATTATGAATGATAATACAACTTCTTTCACTGGGTCAGAATGCTTTCTCAAATTATTCGAAGTTTGTGTTGAAATTGTCATTTTGGTGTGGATACAAGGGCAATTGCTGTATTCATATATGTCTAAATGAACCAAACTAAGGAAGAAATCATACCAGATTCTAACACTAACTCCTAATATACAAGCTGTGTAAATGCCCTCAGCAGATCCTAAAATTGGAGCTCTTTCCTTCACATATTTAAGTCTATATTTAGCCTGTGAAAAAAAAAATCTTACCTTTGAAGAAGACAAACTTCCCCTCGCTGTTTTCGTAGACGGCATCGATCTTTGGAGGCAGACCTCTCCAGAAGTAGCTAATTTGCATCGGGTATCCAGGCACCACAGAATTATCTCGCACCCTCCAGAACCACTGATCCTAATAAGAGTGTATTTGTGTCAGGAAACACACAATTTATGATTCTCTAACTCTCAGTGAAGCTCTTCATTATTCATACCTTGAAGACAAACAGCTCCTGTCGTAGGATTGCCAAAGTGTTGAAACCTCCGTCACAGATGTTGGGTTTGGAGTTGGGGTGGGCTGGTTTTGACTTCTGCGGAGGGCGATGAGGGCGACCCTGTCGGTCATGCTTTCGAGGGTCAGTTGGTAGGTGCAGGCGAGGAGGCGTAGCGGTCGTAAGCAATCTTGTAGGCTGAGGGTTTTTGTCTGGAGGACCTGCAGAATACAGAATTCAGATCACAAGAGTGCCAAGTAAAGAAAAAATCTTTTAAATCTCATGTGCCGAGTTCAAATAAATGAACAAACACTTTTTATTTATGTGGTTGTGTATAACTTTTATTCCATTTTAAAGATATATAATGACTAAATTTGTCATGAGATAAAAGTTACCCCCTATTTCCTCACTTCTTCAATGCATTTGAGTGATTCATTGGTTTATTGTAAATTCAGTTCATGTTATATAAATCTATTTCTCAAGATAAAAGTTGACTTTTGAACAAATGCTATAAATTCTTAATTTATAGATAAAAATTATTAGTTATTATTGTAATAAACTTGTTATTAATTAAATTACCATAAAAATCAAGTATCTATGGAAGCCCGTTTCTGCCACTAAATAAAAAAATTAAAAAGGTTATTGTGACTTTTTATCTCTAAGAACTGTGAGATATTAAGTCACAATTGCGAGTTATAAAATCTGAATTGTGATTTATAAAGTCTATTTATTTATTTATATCTCGGAATTCTGTCTTTATAACTCACAATTGTGTTATAAAGTCCAATTTTGAGCAGAAAAAAAGACGGATATGTTTTCAGAACTGTGACTTTAACTGACTTCATAAGTTGTAGTTGTGAGTTTATATCTCGCAAAAAAATTTGAATCGTGAGATAAAAAGTTTTGGGGTTTTTTTATTCAGTGGCAGAAACGGGCTTCCATAAGTATCTTATTTTGTCATAAAAGGTAAACATTTCTGATATTTTAAGAAGTTTTTTGATCTTGACACAGTCAAAAGGGTCTTCAGCGTCATTCATTTAGTGAATTAATTCAATTAGTAAGTTAATTATTTGTGTTTTGGTAATTACTTCTATTATTTCTTTAAAATTATAAGAGGTTATGTCTATATTGTGTCTTTGAATAAAAAGACACAATACACCCTAAACCCTTATTAATATTTTTGTAAATTATTTCAAGGATGCATTGTTTTTTTTTAAACATGAAATATTTCCATATAAATATAAAATAATACCACTTATACATTGTGGTATGTAAAGTGTTCTGAGTGTTGCAAGGTATTTCTGGTTGACAAGCGGTTGCTCGTTGGCCAAATAAGTAAAATAAGCCAACCACCATTTTTCAATAATAACATGGTCAATACGATAAGTAGTAAGTAATAATATAATATATAATATACAGATAAGTCAGTACTATATGTAGAATTGACACCGAGTGGTTGAACTAGGTATTGCAGTTCAAATTCAAAATATAGGAGATGTTTTTTTTTCACCCGGCCCCTCCTATTCAGACTTGACACACATGCAGGATCCCAAATTGAAGACAGCGTCTAGAACGAGCGCAATGACAATGGAATGTGCTGTGTTTATGCAGAGCATGCAACCTGGATGGCGAAACACTACTGACTTAGTGATTGGGAGATAGATGGAGGGTGGCGCTTCAGACCAAAACAAAACATGACAACATAAACATCAGTTGAGGGCTGC
>JAUCMT010000384.1:0-13393 GCA_032357475.1 Enteromius thamalakanensis
GACCCAGCAGTCTGCTGTGTATCTCATCACCCCGGTAAGCAGGGAGGGGACCAGAGCATATTACAGTGTCTGACATCATACTTGCAAGTTCACACACCTCTTTAACATTATTTTTAGTGATCTCCGACTGGCGAAGTCGAACATCATTAGCGGCGACGTGAATTTACAATCTTACTGAATCTACGTTTAGTATTAGCCAGCACTTTGAAAGTTGCCAAGATGTCAGGCGCTCTGGCTCCCAGAACACATTGGACTATGGTGGCTGGTGTCTCCATTTTTACATTCCGTACAATAGAATAGCCAATTACTAGAGCTCTTTTATCAGGTTTCTCAGTGGGTGATTAACTGAGTGGGGAGAACCTGCTTGATGTTCTGATCGGAACAGAAGAGTGTTTGGACTCGTCTCACAGTCACCCACTTGCCCTGCTGCTGCGCGGGTGCTGCTGAAATTATGCTTTAAATAATACAGCAAAATGTATGACTTGTTATATTATTATAATATTGATATTTTGGGAGATTTAAAATATGATTAGCATCACACATATCCAGCTTCATATCTATGTGTTTTTGTAGACGTTAGGCTTGTTCGGGTTGAATCAACAAATTCAGGGTTTTTTATTTTATTTTTATTTTTTTAGTTTTCCATTTGTTAACACTTTTGGGTAGGTTTAGAGTTGGATTCAGTGTAGAGCATCATAATGAGCATTAACTTTTAGCAACAGTCCGCAATACATATCAACATATTAAAAATGTGCCAGGGTTCACATCTTGAACCTACTGTATTTTAGTGTCACTCCGTGAAACTGTTGCGAGATGTAAAGTAAAACACGAAAAAAATGGTGCTGCACAAAAAGTGTACAGAGGTACATATTTTTCTGGGACCAGGTTGCAAAATGAAATACAAAATAAATAAACTTAAACATTTATAACTAAAAAAATATGTCCTGCTCAAAAAGTATGTCTTTTTTTTTTTTTTTTTGCTTAACATAACTGCGCAATTGTTGCTTTTAGGAGGAGACACACACAAAAAAAAAAACATATTCTTACACTAATTTGTGCACTCTGGCACTAATTTAGCTGGTTTACCAAATCTGCCCCTAAAATGTTCTATTCATTGCACTTAAATAGACTTCTTTTTCACAAGGCTTTGCTTTTACAGGATAATGCAGTAATGTAAATATTGTTTGTGCAAAAACAACGATAGCTTTATTATGTACTAAAGTAAATCGTTTTGGTCTTTCCATGTTGATTGAATTAAAGAAAAAGCAGCTCGTGGTGACCTTCTGTTTTCTGGTTTGTAAAAAAAGATGCTAGACTTTATGACCTTTGTCTCCAGCCCATCATTCAATATACTGCCCTGATGTGGGCTTTGGTTCGACCGAGCAGAATCGCTTATCAGATAACTCTGAGAAAAAGGTTGAGTGAAAAAGAAGCATCCTAAACATTCCCCTCTGTGACCTGAAGTGCACTTTTTATTTTAAACTCACAAACAATATAGCGTCCTTGCTGTTGCGCTGCTGTGAATGGCTAAAACCTCTTTTGTGTTTACACTTTTATTCGGTCCGTTGAATGCACAGATGAAAGAATCATCCAAGTTCACCTTGCCAAGTGTTAAGCGATGCTGAGCTGTGAAGAGGCTTTGACTTGATATGATTCGCTTGCCGCTGAGAAAGGGGAAAAAAACAACGTTACTAAACATTACTGCAAGGTAACTGAATAACATAGGACTCATGGTCTCCGACTGGTGTAAATAAGTGCTCAAAACTACCTCAATTCTACACAATGCCAATAGAAAATGCTTTCTGCTGCAGGCATAACATAATTTGCAGCTGTAGAGGAATTTTGCATTGTGGCGCAACAGAATTGCATTTTGTGTAGGATGATACAATAACTAGTGTTCAGGACATGACCGTAACCGTTCCACATTTACTTGCAGATACAGAAATTGAAAATAAGACGTAACCTGCCTTAACTTTGAAGAGAACTATAAAGTACACATGAGGACAGAGCAGAGGTGGACGAAGTACACAAATCAAGTACTTGAGTACAGATACATACAATAAAATATTTCTCCAGTAAAAGTACTCCTTTTTTCAATTTTACTTGAGTGAGAGTACAAAAGTACTTTTTTATGTACTAACGTAAAAAAATAAATATTTTCTTTCTTTTCTTTTTTTTTTTTCCCAAACCTTGTTTGTGTTGTAAACATTATTGGTCATCTACCCCCAGAAGGCATCACTTCCCACTTTGATTATTACTGTAGTTACCTGAATATCAAATCCTTTCTTTTTCCCCTCAGATGTAATATATCAAAAATATTTGGACATTATCTAAAAATGACTATAACTTAGCACTAGCAAGCTTGTTTGCTAAACAATTAGCATCATATAATAATATTTAGACCTACTTATTTTCAGTATGGTTATGAATAAACATTCATATCTGACTACTCGTCTAGTTGATCTAAACAATATAAAAATGGACACTGTTAATAAACATTATAAAAACAGATGTAGGGCTAAATGCATAGCAGTTTTAACATTACAGCAGCCGGGAATATGAACGTTTTATGAGCTGAAGACACTGATGTTGATGAGTCTGCGTTCATTCCAGTGGACTTGAATAGATCACCCTTTACTGCAGTGTAACAAACATCATCAGTCGCGCACCAGTTGTTCAGTTCACTGGAGGTTCGCTCTGAATGGATCGTTTGAATCTGTGAGCTGTGGAATCGAGAACAGCTGCAATAGGATCTTTCCAGTTTGTTAACAAATTGCTCGTCTGCATCTCGGAGCATGTGATATACTGAATGAGTAATGATATTTTTTATGAAATGTAGTGAAGTAGAAAGTACGATCTTATGGTTAGGTATGTAGTGAAATAAAAGTTGCTAAAAATAAAACTACTCCGGCAAAGTACAGGTTCTTGAAAAATGTACTTAAGTATGGTAACGAATTACAACTACTTCCACCACTGGGACAGAGACATGCGTATCATAGAAAGAACATAAAATTGGATATTTTGTGGTGTTATTGAACTCATTTGGTACTCACACGCTCACTCTTTTACATGTAAATATAAATCAGCACATTCGGACCGACTGATTTTTGTGTATGATGTTAATCATGCCGCATGTTCTAAAAACTAATTTAAAATTTGTTCTGACAAATTAAACTCATGTCTAAAAGTATGGATATGGTTTGGAAAAATTTTATCTTTGGTAAATTATTCTCACTATGCAGATCATTTCTGTCTCATATGACATACAAAATACATCACCACTGTTTAATTTTTACTTTGAAAATTACATGTTTGCAGGTTTATTAATACCAATTAGTTAAAGTTGATGCCGTTTATTGTTTATAGTCATTTCCTCTTTGTTATAGGACACTATCTTACACCTCTCTACTCATGTCTTTCTCTTGATCTCTTCAATGTTTTAACAAAACTTTAGCAAAAGGTTTTTAATTCACGACCACAGGACCCTTAATACGGTTGGAGATACTGCCCAGATCTTTGTTTCCTGTGGGTTTCTCTCAGTTCCTCATCTCTTCTTGATTCTCGTTTGATTAACTAGGATGTTATGCAGTTTTCAAACTACATTCCACTAGGTATACAGGCAAATTCAGCAAGTGACCCACAAAATAAAAGACAGACCTCATTCCTTATCAGCTCTACCTCAGTCACGATATAGATTTAAAGGATTGGTTTTAGCCCACTCTACAGTGAGGACACAAAAGCTTTTGTGTCCTCTCTTTCCTTGTAAATTGCCTCTGCATTGTACATGAAGGCCACTTTCATATCTTTCAGTATAATATGAAAGGCCTTCACAGATCAATATAATGACCATTAGCATTTCAAAGGTCTTTGAGGTTTGCACTTCTTGTAGGGCTTTAGCACAGGCGATATCTACAGTATGTTGCAACAGAATATTCAGACTTCAGTAGTGCATGTAATCCATTTCTTTAAATAAGATCACTTAGGTCCATTTTCCCCCAAGAGAGACTTGTGTAGTAGAACAATCATGCTTAGTAGTTTGGCTAATGAGAAGGCTTTTATCAGTTGCATGCACATGAAAAAAATGTGTCCTCTAGTTCGCTGCTTAATTTTGAGTGTGTGACCCATCAGCTGAACTGATAACCAGTCAAACCTCAGCAGTACACTGAATGATTCTAAGCTTGTTTACCCACCAACGTAATTGAAAGACTCATATGACCTTGCTTGGATGGCTAATTGGGTAATTATGTAAACCCATGATTCATTAACATCTTAAAGTTCATTGGTGAGAGAGAATGATATGTGGAGGCTAACAGATATGCAACCCATTGTCCCAAGGCCTCTGATTTAGCAACACCACTGTACGGACACAAAATCACCCTTTAGCAACTTTATTTACTTTAACAATGTTTTTCAATTAATTAGTGTATGCTTCAATTTACCATATTGTTTAGAAAAAATGTAGATCACAAATGTCAGAATAATATAATAGTATTGAAATAGAGTGTTGCAGTGATTATGCATTTTGGTAGGACAACCTCAGAGTAAATACGTGCTTCTTCATGCATTTCTTCAAAAAAAAAAAAAAAAAAAAAAGCGTGCCTACAGTATACATATGATTCGCTGCGGTTTCCAGGTGAAATGAACACTAGAGGCAGTAAAACTCACAACTATTCCTTTTCACACAAAAGTGTGATTTACACACAGTATGATGTATGACATTACATTTGATTTAAAGTATAATGTGTTTCATTAATAAAGGCTAATTTTTACACAATTAGTTGCAGAAGGTTTTGTTATGACTGCAAAACAATTTTTAGCTCACGTGATACGGTGATGCACTTACGTGGTGAAAAGCTCCGGTTTGAAGTTAGTTAGTTAGCATGGCTGCATCAGCGAATATGCTTTTACATTACTTTTTTATTTGTTAACACTATCAGGTTGTCACGCTCAGACAAGGAATGCAATAGAGGTTAGTTCAAAATTAAGATATTTATTGAAGTCAAACAAGGATATGAATCATCAGCGATCTTTTCAACAGGTGCAGTGCAAAACTTGAAAGGAACAGAACAAAGGAACATCGCTGGGAAGTCTTTTAAGGGTGAGTCTCTTCAGGTAAGTGCATAACTTCATTAGTGACTCAAACAGGTGCAGTTCAACAGGTAAGTAGCAGGTAAGGATTTTCACATTACGAGTCTTTGAGTGTCCACAGTCTTTTCCAGCCACAGCACATGAAAGTTCCTTCAGCCAGTACGACTTTCTCGGAACCAGTGATCTACTGCCGGGACTGAGGACGGCTCATCGTTCCAGGCGAACAGGGGAGGCTGGAAACCTAAGACACACTGGAATGGTGTTAGTCCAGTTCTGTCTTGGCGGAGGGAGTTTTGGGTGTATTCAGCCCACGGCAGATACTGGCTCCAAGACTCCTGATGATTATGGCAGTACGAGCGTAGGTAACGGGAGATCTCCTGGATCTTACGCTCCGTCTGGCCGTTCGTCTGGGGGTGGTATCCCAAGGACAAGCTGACAGAGACTCCTAGAAGGCGGAAGATTTCTCTCCATACCCTTGAAGTGAATTGGGTTCCTCGATCCGAAACAATGTCCTCTGGGATTCCGAAATGCCTAAACACATGAGAGAAGAGGAGTTGTGCAATAGTCTTGGCAGTAGGTAAACCAGGTAAGGGAATTAATTTGCAGGACTTAGAAAACCAATCCACCACTACCAGTATTGTCGTGTAACCATCAGAATTGGGTAGATCAGTTGCAAAATCCACTGCAATATGGGACCAGGGTCTTTCCGGAATTGGAAGAGGAACTAGCTTGCCCTCGGGGAGACGGTGAGGTGTGGTTGCCATGGCGCAGACGGAGCAGCCCTTCACATACCGGTAAGTATCTTGTGTCATGGTGGGCCACCAGTATTGTTTTTTTAACAGATGTAGCGTCCTCTTGCCCCCTGGATGCCCTGACCCTGGTGAAGTGTGAATAAAATCGAGTAGTGAATTGCGTAGATTTTCTGGGACATACCTCTTGTCTCTGGGACCTCCCGGAGGAACTGGAGCAAGATTAGTGGCTTGTTCGATCTGAGCATCTATCTCCCATTGAATAGGTGCTAGAACGGTTTCTCGAGGTAATATGGTTTTAGGTGGGTCTGGTGCTGGATCTGGCTGGTGCAGTCTGGATAGGGCGTCAGCCTTCGTGTTTTTTGTTCCCGGTCTGTAGAAAAATTTTAAAATCAAAACGTGTAAAAAACAGAGCCCATCGGGCTTAACAAGGATTTAATCTTCGAGCCTCACAAAGGTATTGCAGGTTTTTATGGTCCGTAATGACTGTGAAAGGATTTGCTGCCCCCTCCAGCCAGTGACGCCACTCTTCCAAGGCCAGTTTGATGGCTAACAACTCTCGATTCCCCACATCATAATTTTGTTCAGAACTGGATAATTTGTGTGAAAAGTAAGCGCATTGGTGTAGTGTTGGGGGGTTACTGTGCTCTTGGGAGAGTGTGGCTCCTACTCCCGTAGTGGCTGCGTCTACCTCCACTATGAAGGGTAGCTCAGGATTCGGGTGCTTCAGGATGGGTGCAGTGCAGAAAGCAGATTTTAGGTGAGTAAAGGCTGCGCGGGCTTCTTCTCCCCAGGGAATGGCTTTCTTCGCAGCTTTTAACAGGGAGGTAAGAGAAGATGATAGAACACTGTTGTTTTTAATAAACCTGATGTAAAAATTGGCGAACCCCAGGAAGCGCTGTAACTCCTTTACAGTGGTGGGTTCTGGCCAATTCTGCACTGCTGATATCTTTTAAGGATCCATCTCCACTCCTTCAGGGCTGATATAATATCCCAGGAAGTGCACCCGATCCAAGTGAAACTCACATTTCTCGCCTTTTAGGAAAAGGTGGTAAGTGCGTAGGCGATCCAGGACTTGACGAACGTGAGAGGAATGGCTGGTTAGATCACTGGAATAAATGAGAATGTCATCAATGTACAGTACCACAAACTTATGCAGCATGTCACGGAAAATCTCGTTGATAAAATTCTGGAATACAGAAGGTGAGTTGGATAACCCAAATGGCATTACGCAGTACTCGTAGTGGCCGCTTCGGGAGTCTCCACAGTAGTGGAAAAACAGTATAGCCCTGGGGTTACTGGAATAGATGACAGGCAATGGTTAAAACAATGTGAGCTCCAAGACGTGATATCACCTGATTTCCAGTGAATATCTGGATGATGCTTGTCTAGCCAGGGTCTCTGTAGGAGAATATCCACATTAGCCTCAGGTAACACAAAAAATCTTATTTTCTCTTGGTGAAGACATCCAATGTGAAGATTAAGATCAAGTGTGCTCGTGTGAATGGGTCGGGCATCCAGGGATTTTCCTTGAATAGTTATAATCTGATAAGTGACGGTATTTTCCTGGATGGGAATTTGCAGGGAATCCACACATTTTGAAGAAATGAAATTTCCCGCTGCACCAGAGTCTATGAGGGCTTGTAATGGGAACAGGTTATCATTCACACATAGTTCAACATCTATTAATGGTAGAGTATAATTTTCTGCTTTTCCTGTACTCACCATCACTCAAGCTGGTTTGACAGGACAGTTTGCAATCTGGTGTGAAGATCCTCTACAATATAAGCATAATCCTTCCCGTAGCCGTCTGGCTCTCTCTGGTGGCGATAACTTATAGGATTCTGTCCGCATAGGTTCCTCAGAATTAACGACTGTGGGTAAGCTGATGTCAGGAAAGTCACATGCATTTAAATGTTGTGCAATGGTTGTGGCACGTTTCACAAAAGCATCCAGACCCACATGATCATCATATATAGCCATTTGTTTGCGAATCCCATCACTCAAACCTCGACGAAAGACTGCTAGGAGGGCTACATCATTCCATCCGCTGGACACTGATAGAGTTCGAAAGCGGAGTATATATTCGTGGATTGAGAGTTTTCCCTGACGAAGTTGTAGCAGTTCTTCTTGAGTTGTTAATGCTGAGGTAGGTTGGCTAAAAACTAGACTAAATTGCTCAAGTAAAGAAGACAAAGAAGATACATGTGAGCTTTCAGATCTCCATAAAGCGTCCGCCCAGTCAAGTGTTCGTCCAGACAACAAGGTGATTATAAAAGCCACTTTACTTCTTTTCGTCAAAATTTTATCAGGATTTGATTAAAAAAAAACAAGGAACATTGTAATAAAAACCCCTCACAGTTTGGTTGATCGCCAGAGAAGGTTTGTGGTTTAGGTACTGGACTTGTAGTGCTGACGGTGGCTATTGGCGTTGAATTTTTGATTTCTCGCAGAATCTGAAGAAATGTTAGGTAAGGCTCAGCGATCGCTGCTGGTTCTTCCTGTTCCATCTGCTCCATGATTTTTGATGGGCTGAGCTTCTGTCACTCTCAGACAAGGAATGCAATAGAGGTTAGTTCAAAATTAAGATATTTATTGAAGTCAAACAAGGATATGAATCATCAGCGATCTTTTCAACAGGTGCAGTGCAAAACTTGAAAGGAACAGAACAAAGGAACATCGCTGGGAAGTCTTTTAAGGGTGAGTCTCTTCAGGTAAGTGCATAACTTCATTAGTGACTCAAACAGGTGCAGTTCAACAGGTAAGTAGCAGGTAAGGATTTTCACATTACGAGTCTTTGAGTGTCCACAGTCTTTTCCAGCCACAGCACATGAAAGTTCCTTCAGCCAGTACGACTTTCTCGGAACCAGTGATCTACTGCCGGGACTGAGGACGGCTCATCGTTCCAGGCGAACAGGGGAGGCTGGAAACCTAAGACACACTGGAATGGTGTTAGTCCAGTTCTGTCTTGGCGGAGGGAGTTTTGGGTGTATTCAGCCCACGGCAGATACTGGCTCCAAGACTCCTGATGATTATGGCAGTACGAGCGTAGGTAACGGGAGATCTCCTGGATCTTACGCTCCGTCTGGCCGTTCGTCTGGGGGTGGTATCCCAAGGACAAGCTGACAGAGACTCCTAGAAGGCGGAAGATTTCTCTCCATACCCTTGAAGTGAATTGGGTTCCTCGATCCGAAACAATGTCCTCTGGGATTCCGAAATGCCTAAACACATGAGAGAAGAGGAGTTGTGCAATAGTCTTGGCAGTAGGTAAACCAGGTAAGGGAATTAATTTGCAGGACTTAGAAAACCAATCCACCACTACCAGTATTGTCGTGTAACCATCAGAATTGGGTAGATCAGTTGCAAAATCCACTGCAATATGGGACCAGGGTCTTTCCGGAATTGGAAGAGGAACTAGCTTGCCCTCGGGGAGACGGTGAGGTGTGGTTGCCATGGCGCAGACGGAGCAGCCCTTCACATACCGGTAAGTATCTTGTGTCATGGTGGGCCACCAGTATTGTTTTTTTAACAGATGTAGCGTCCTCTTGCCCCCTGGATGCCCTGACCCTGGTGAAGTGTGAATAAAATCGAGTAGTGAATTGCGTAGATTTTCTGGGACATACCTCTTGTCTCTGGGACCTCCCGGAGGAACTGGAGCAAGATTAGTGGCTTGTTCGATCTGAGCATCTATCTCCCATTGAATAGGTGCTAGAACGGTTTCTCGAGGTAATATGGTTTTAGGTGGGTCTGGTGCTGGATCTGGCTGGTGCAGTCTGGATAGGGCGTCAGCCTTCGTGTTTTTTGTTCCCGGTCTGTAGAAAAATTTTAAAATCAAAACGTGTAAAAAACAGAGCCCATCGGGCTTAACAAGGATTTAATCTTCGAGCCTCACAAAGGTATTGCAGGTTTTTATGGTCCGTAATGACTGTGAAAGGATTTGCTGCCCCCTCCAGCCAGTGACGCCACTCTTCCAAGGCCAGTTTGATGGCTAACAACTCTCGATTCCCCACATCATAATTTTGTTCAGAACTGGATAATTTGTGTGAAAAGTAAGCGCATTGGTGTAGTGTTGGGGGGTTACTGTGCTCTTGGGAGAGTGTGGCTCCTACTCCCGTAGTGGCTGCGTCTACCTCCACTATGAAGGGTAGCTCAGGATTCGGGTGCTTCAGGATGGGTGCAGTGCAGAAAGCAGATTTTAGGTGAGTAAAGGCTGCGCGGGCTTCTTCTCCCCAGGGAATGGCTTTCTTCGCAGCTTTTAACAGGGAGGTAAGAGAAGATGATAGAACACTGTTGTTTTTAATAAACCTGATGTAAAAATTGGCGAACCCCAGGAAGCGCTGTAACTCCTTTACAGTGGTGGGTTCTGGCCAATTCTGCACTGCTGATATCTTTTAAGGATCCATCTCCACTCCTTCAGGGCTGATATAATATCCCAGGAAGTGCACCCGATCCAAGTGAAACTCACATTTCTCGCCTTTTAGGAAAAGGTGGTAAGTGCGTAGGCGATCCAGGACTTGACGAACGTGAGAGGAATGGCTGGTTAGATCACTGGAATAAATGAGAATGTCATCAATGTACAGTACCACAAACTTATGCAGCATGTCACGGAAAATCTTGTTCATAAAATTCTGGAATACAGAAGGTGACTTGGATAACCCATATGGCATTACGCAGTACTCGTAGTGGCCGCTAGGGGTGACAAAAGCGGTCTTTCATTCATCCCCACTACGAATATGAATTAAATTATAGGCACTCCTAAGATCCAACTTGCTGTACACTTTAGCTTGACGTAACTCTTCAAGAGTGGAAGGAACTAAAGGTAAAGGGTAAGCGAACTTGATTGTCTGAGAATTGAGTGCTCTATAATCAATACATGGGTGTAATCCACCGTCCGTTCTTCACCACAAAGAAGAAGCTGGATGCAGCCGGTGATGTTGATGGTCTAATAAAACCTTGTGCTAAAGCTTCATTAATGTAATTCTCCATGGCTTGGTGTTCAGGTAGTGACAGTGGGTATACTTTGCCTTTGGGTAGTGAGGCATGTGGACGAAGATCAATCGCGCAATCCCAGCGACGATGTGGTGGAAGATGTGTGGCTGCTTCTTTGCTGAAAACATCTTGGTAATCCAAATATTCAGGGGGAATTTGGTACTGCACATTGAATTCGGGACTCTCCACAGTGGTGGAAAAACAGGATAGCCCTGGGGTTACTGGAATAGATGTCAGGCAATGGTTAAAACAATGTGAGCTCCAAGACGAGATATCACCTGATTTCCAGTGAATATCTGGATGATGCTTGGCCAGCCATGGTCTCCCTAGGAGAATATCCACATTAGCCTCAGGTAACAAAAAAAATCTTATTTTCTCTTGGTGAAGACATCCAATGTGAAGATTAAGATCAAGTGTGCTCATGTGAATGGTCCAGGGTCCAGGGGTTTTTCTTGAATAGTTATAATCCGACGAATCCACACATTTCGAAGAAATGAAATTTCCCACTGCACCAGAGTCTATGAGGGCTCGTAATGGGAACAGGTTATCATTCACACATAGTTCAAAATCTATTAATGGTAAAGTATAATTTTCTGCTTTTCCTGTACTCACCATCACTCGAGCTGGTTTGACAGGACAGTTCGCAATCAGGTGTGAAGATCCTCCACAATATAAGCATAATCCTTCACGTAGCCGTCTGGCTCTCTCTGGTGGCGATAACTTGTAGGATTCTGTCTGAATAGGTTCCTCAGAATGAACGACTGTGGGTAAGTTGATGTCAGGAAAGTCACATGCATTTAAATGTTGTGCAATGGTTGCGGCACTTTTCACAAAAGCATCCAGACCCACATGATCATCATATATAGCCATTTGTTTGCAAATCCCATCACTCAAACCTCGACGAAAGACTGCTAGAAGGGCTACATCATTCCATCCGCTGGACACTGATAGAGTTCGAAAGCGGAGTATATATTTGTGGATTGAGAGTTTTCCCTGATAAAGTTGTAGCAGTTCTTTGTTAGTTGTTAATGCTGAGGTGGGTTGGCTAAAAACTAGACGAAATTGCTCAAGGAAAGAAGACAAAGAAGATACTACATGTGAGCTTTCAGATCTCCATAAAGCTTCCGCCCAGTCAAGTGCTCGTCCAGACAACAAGGTGATTATAAAAACCACTTTACTTCTTTCCGTCAAAAATTTATTTGATACAAAAAACAAGGAACATTGTAATAAAAACCCCTCAGAGTTTGGTTGATCGCAAGAGAAGGTTTGTGGTTTAGGTACTGGGCTTGTAGTGCTGATGGTGGCTATTGACGTTGAATTTTTGATTTCTGGCAGAATCTGAAGAAATGTTGTAACATCCCCATGTTTGTTTATGTTCCGTGTATTGTCAGTTTGCCCATGTGCTCTGTGTTTTCCTCGTGTGACCTAGTTTAGTTAATTATCCATTCCGTTCAGCTGTGTCTCCCTCATTTACGTTAATTGTCTTACCCATTTAAGCTAGCCCTGTGTGTCAGTCTGTGTTGGTCATTAATGTTGTAAAGACGTGTTTTTCTGCTCTCTCTGGAGGTTATTTGTGAAGTAAAGATGTTTGTTTTTGAACGTAACTCAGTGACTCAGCGTGTCTTCATACAACCCACACGTTACAGCTACCAGGGTTGGGGCCATTCATGATTTGAATTGAGAATGAATGGTAAATTCCAATTCACTTCCTGGAATGGATTTGGAAATTGGAACTGCATGCAGCTGACAGGAAATGGAATTGGAATTCAATTCCAATTCTGTTTCCTTTAATTGTTGTTTAATTCCAATTCCATTTCCTTCTTTGAATTTGAATTGTTAAGTTAACTCCTAAATTGACCCCAACCCTGAATGCTACAATGCCCATAAATGTAAAGTTATGTGGAGGAAAAAGTGTGTCTGCTGAAAGTGTGCTCTTCAAATGTTGTTAAAACAGAACCTGAGCTGAACTGTGTTCGGTTTAAAACACTTCCTCTTTTCAGATACACACAAGCTGAAAAGAATCATTTACTGGTATCTCTTCTATTCTCTCACCATCTCTGATCAAATCGATCAGGTTTTCACTTGTCAGGTTTACACCCTGTGTCCCGAACATTGAAAAACCCTGCAGATGAACTCATCGTGGATTAATTCACATCAAAGTGTCATTTCTAATAAGCTTTCAGCATCATACAGTCATTATTATACCTGGCTAACAGCAATATTCATTCCTGATTCATCAACTGCACTCTGATATTTTATGACAACAACTCTTACAACTTTACTTGATCGTGTTTTCCAGGAGTGTTTGCTGCAGATCAAATGAAGACAGAAGAGGTGTGTATAGAGCAGGGAGGATCTGTGACCCTTCACAGCGGTGTAGAAGAATATCATCAGATCACCTGGACTTCTGAGAACAGAAACATCGCTACATGTAGAGGAAACACAGACGGGACTGGATCATGTGAGATTAATAATGAGAGATTCAGAGACAGACTGAAGATGGACAATCAGACCGGCTCTCTCACCTTCATCAACATCAGCACTGATCTCACTGGACTCTACCAAAT
>JAUCMT010000385.1:0-13375 GCA_032357475.1 Enteromius thamalakanensis
TAGGACTTTTACTTAAGTAAGATGTTGATGTAGTAATTATACTTTTACTTAAGTATATATTTTGCAGGGTAGTTGTAATTTTACTTAAGTAATAAACTTATGTACTTCTTCCACCACTGCTAGAGTTAACTAAAGTTAACCAACACAACTTGTGATTTTAATAATGCACTAGTAAATGCTTAAGCAAGATTAATAAACACTGTAGAAGTTTTGTTGTTAACCAATGTTGACCTTATTGTAAAGTGTTACCAACTGGTCTTCTTGTGACTTAATATTTTCATACTAGTAGACCATATTTAAGTCTAATCAGAGTGCATAAAATATGGATTTTCATCACCGCACAATGAAACCATACTATATTGAAATGTAACTTAAATATTTAAGGAGGTGTCAACACATGACCTTCTTCAATATGCATGCTATACCTTTCCCGGAGGGGGCAGTGAGGCCGTTGAGGAGCTGGGAGAGGGTGAGGGGTTTGGTGGGTGAGCCGGGCGAGTCGCTTCCTGTCAACTGACTGCTGCTCAGGATGTCTAACTTCCCAGCCTGCAACCTGAACTTCTCCAACTCTTTTGACAGCAGGTTAAACTGCTCACTCTGCGTCCGGCATTTTTCCTCCAGTTCTCTCACTTTAGCCTGAAAAGAAAAAGAGGGAAGGAAAGAAAGAAAGAGAAAGCGAAAGGCTAGCATTAAAAACCACGTACAGACCGTTTGGGCTGGTCTGTGATAAAAGCATTGACATTTAAAACTGGTAACAGCTTTATTAACATCTACGCTTCACATTAACTAACCGATGAATGCTAATGAATAGAGCCTGCCAACTCTACCAACTGTGAATGTTGCAAACAACCTACAACACTACAAACAAATGCCTACATCTAAAAGGAGGTTTTTCCTACCAAAAATCGCATTGTGTTCTTAGTGCGAAGGAAACTTCTCAGCTTCAGACACCAACAGAATCAAACAAAGACAGGAGTCAATCTATGTTCAGCTGTTATTGTACATCAAATCTCTGTTTTGATCATGATGTTAGCGATGGGAAGTACTATTAAATGGAGAAGGGTACTACACATGCCAAAATAACAGTAAAAGCTGATGATCATTTGACGAAACTCACATGTATACTTGTACATCAATACTATAAGCCACATTAGAATATCACGTGAGTTTGCATTTTAACAAGTCAACACAAAATTGTAACGTGACCTTTTATACTTACAGTATATGTCTTGTGTAACATGTTTATGCACAGTTACAAGTTCACAGAAATGACTAAATATGGCTTTTTGGTAAAGGAAATTGAAGGAGGGTGGTGGAAGGAAGACATGTAACGTTCTGCAATCCATCAGACATGTTTGTTGTTGCTGATCTGATCTGCAAACGCACATATCCATGAGGCGCTAATAGGATTTAGCACAAGGCAGCACCCATGCATCGCAACACAGGAGGAGCAGAAAGGATCAGGCAGTGAATGAGAAACTTTAATCACTGAGTTAAGAGACCAAACTGAATCTTGCAGCACTTTCATTTTCAGTTACAGAGGCTGCCCTCAACTTCATTTAACTCCTGGGTTTAGCTTTTTTTACTTTACTTAAAAAATAATAATTAAAAAGCCTCCCAAAAGAGAGAAAAACAGAACATTTTCAAACATATAAAAATAAAGAAAAATTATCAAATAAAAAAACAGCTGAAGGCATTTTACTCTAAACTTTTGTCTTTGTTTTTCATTAGATAAATAGCTATTGGGATGGCAACATGCTAAAAATAATACAACTGAAATGATATTAACAAACAATTAATTTTTATATTTAAATATCATATTATTTTATATTTATTTATTATTTTATTTACATTTATTTTGAATGTATAGACTAATATAATTATTTTATTAGTCTATAAATTAAATAAAAATCCTTCTAAATACGAATAAATAAACATATAAAAATAAATAATTAAATTAATTTAAATTAAATTAATAAATGTTTTTTGATAATGTTCATGATGTTATAACATTATCAAAAATTGTACAAAATAATAAAAGCGCAATAAAAAGCAGTTGTTTGGATTTAAAGACAAGCAAAATGGGACCTGTTTTACTTTGAACATTTATAAAACACAAATAACTTTTGTCAGGTACGTATAAAATGACTATGAAGACTGATGGTTTGTACTAAAAAGTTTCAATAATTTGATCTATGGCGATATAGATCAAAGATATTGATCAATTGTTTACAGATCAATCATGGATGAGCGGTACAATAATTGACAGGACAGCTAAACGAGGTGACAGGAACGACCCCCGATGAATCACACGGGGAGGAGAGGCAGAACTTTGAGGAGAAGTAACTCGAAAATACCTGCATGCTGTCCAAGTGATTCTGTATATGCAAAAAAAAAAAAAAAAAGACCAGTAACATAGTGACAAGAGATGTAAGGAACCAATCAAATTACAGTTGCACACATGAGCATTTTTTCAAAAGTCACAGATACCCAACATGAGTACCCCCCCCAACACCACTATTTTCCCTTAATTGCCCATTAACACCAGCAATGAATGAAATGATGAAAGTAGAATATGGTCAATAAATCGTAAAATAGATGTACATTGATTTAAAACGCTCGACAATGAAGCTGGTCAGCAAGGATATTTACACAAGAACTTTTCTTTCTTTCTTTATTTAATAAACCCAAAATGGTGTAAGCTAAGATGTGACTCATATGGTAGCCAGATTTTTGGCTAATATGAGAAAATATATGATGACGCATGTGGAATGTGCTGTACTATCACAGTCAGCCAAGATATGATTTAAAATGCATGCTTATATGCGCCCTCACATACACTTGCGCCGACATCCATGAGTAGACATTGTTACTCACCTCTAACAGATGGACTGCACCTTCATGTTCCTTCTTAGCCTCAACCTGAGCCTATAAACAACACAAAAAATAATATTTAACCGCATTAATACCAAGTCAGTCATGGCATACTTCTTAAGTTAAAAATATTCATTGTGTATAAGAGTTCTATTCTCAAGTTTGGTTGAATAGGTTTTAGGCAACAAGGACTGCAGGGTCATTCTTTGTGACTCTCAGCAGCTGTGGAAAACAGCATTCAGTTCCACATGAATAGAGGAACATCTGTTTGAATGTCAGCCTCTGCAGCGTCGCAACATGAGGGAACAGAAATATTCATGGAGATTCACCTTCAGAACAACAAAACAGAGTTCTGTGTCTTGACTTCTTCTGATAAGTGTGTGTGTGTCATTTCTTCTGTTTATTCTCTTCTGTAATGACAGTGCTCCATTCAATAAAGACAGACAATAACTCAAATGTTTCAGCGGGTGACAATGTTCACGCGTTCTGGAGAAAATGTCAGATTTGATCACCTGCTCTGCCGTTTCATTAGAGAGTCATTTACTCTGAGTGGTGAGACAGCGGCACTTTTCTCCTCATTCAAACGAGAAATGAGAAGAACATTTCAGAGAGTTACCTACAATTGCTGAAACAGTTTTTCATTAAACATCTCTCTTCATTCATTTGACAGCTGGATTTTATTATTGGGAGTTTCTTTAATTTCAAGCTTTTTTCTGTCCGATTTCTTTTTGTTATTATATATGAAAGTCACATTAAATCTATCTTAGACACTTTTTACTACGTCTTCATCAATAATCTTATATAAAAATTACCTTATGTGTCAAGATTTTGGATTGTCCTAAAGCTATACTTCCTATCTTAAATTATTAATAAATTAATTAAAAAAAATAATAATTTGATTTTTAATATATAATTTAAACTTGGAGTGTAATTGCAATGTTCCAAACAATCAACAACCCCAATAAGGTGATGTCAAATGATACAAAAAGTAATTTAATTGTAGTTATCATACATATAATGCTAGGAAACCGGTAATAGCAAAACAAAGTCATTTTATTAGTTATGTTAATGCAAATAAAAAATAATAGTAAAGTAAAATAAATTAAAACTCACATAGCCCTTAGGTAATTAATCACCTAGACCAGCTTGTACCAACCTGAAAAAGTGTAAAACTATCTAACAACGGTATCTTGTTTGTTAAATAGACCAAAAGTATAAAGCAAGGTCTTCTAGACTCTGGCCTGTGCATGAGCTCCATCTTAAGGTTTGGTGTGGCTGGAAACTCTGATCTCTCACCTTCTGCAGAAGGTCAATCTCCTGCTGCTTGGCACTGAGGACGGCCAAGGCTTGTTCATGCTCTAATTCTAGCTGCTGCCTCCTCTCTGCAGCCTCTCGCATATGCTGTGAAAGAGAGAAGAGAGAGCAAGAGGTGAGAGGAAACTTAGCAAATGATGAACACAGACAGAATGAGAGCAACCATCAATCAGGGATAGTTCATCCAAAATAGAAAATTCAGTTGTCATTTACTCACTCTCACGATCACTTACTTTCTTGAAAGGAACACAAGAGGAGATAGAAGAATGTCCAAGCTGCTTTTTTCCATGCAATTAAAGCAGATGGGGTTTATGGGCCGCGGTGGTAACCACTGACTTTCATTGTAAAACAGCAGCTTGGACATGATGTTAAATAACTACTTTTGTGTTTCAGGTAAGAAAGTCAAAGTATGGGTTTGGAACAGGGTGAGTAAGTGATAACATATTTGTTTTTAGGTGAAATAATTCCTTAAAAATCTTGTTAGGTCACACAGAAACCCTTTTAGCTGCGGTTAAAGTCCCTGCACTGATCTATAGACCCTCTTTTTATATCAGCTTATAAAAGATCATCAGTCTTCAGAAGCACAAGAGACAAAAATCCCTTCTAATCCTCAAATATCTGATGTAAACCCTAAGATTTCTTTCATACCTGACCAAATCGACTTAAAACTAGGGGCCGTTCACACAGAACGAATGGCACTGCACTGCTTTTTTATTGTTTTTCTATGTAAACAAGCACTTGGCCACTGCTCTGATGTATTGTCCAACAAATGATGCAGCCATCTAAAACCTAAAAGAATGAGACTTTTTAAAATGTGCCTCTGGATGTTGTGTTTTTGTAGTCCTCTGCCCCCATCTCACATATAAAAGTAAAAGCGCATTCTGTGTGAACGGCCCCTTGCTGTGTTGACACCTTCAGAATAGGGAAACTTATTAGTCCTCTAATGAGCTAAAATGTTTTTTAAAGGGACAGTACATGCAAAAATGATTTCATACAGTAATTAGAAACCCACATGCTGATGCCTTAAATGATTTTCAGTAAAAAAAAAAAAAAAATCAGGATAGCACTGTATTTATTTTTTATAAGGCTGTCAATCGATTTCAAATCGAGGCTGTAAAAGCTGGTGTACACGGTGCGGTTTTTGAGGTCGTACGAGCTCGCATGCAATTTTTTTTGGTTATCAGAGGAAATCTCCATCAGAGAAAGTCTCTTCTCGTATGGCCGGGGGTCGTATGGTATGTGAGAAACTACGAGACGAGCAGTGTCTTACGAGCACTTCCCGACCTCACGATAATTTTTAAGCATGTAAGAAAACTTCTGGAGCTGTCGGATTGAAAGCGTGACGTGTGTGCTGCTAAACGAGCCGATTTGTTGAGCAAACTGGAAATGACCAATCAGAAGCTAAAAAAGAAAACCACCGAAGAAGAAAGATGAACATGGCAGCGCCACAAAGAATTTGGACTGTCGAAAACAAGTTTGTCGACAAACTCGCTGAACTCTTGCAAGAACAGCGTACGCTGTGTGACATATCGAGCAGCATTTAAAATAATATAATAAATAGCATTAATCCATAAAACATGAACTATCAATATTGATTTCATTCTCTGCCCTTCAGCCAAACTCTTTGCCATGCCCTTCGTTTTCTTTTTCTTTTTTTTCGCAAGCCATTGCTGCCACAAAGAAAAGGATTCCATGGTAGTCCATGTTTTTACAAAGTCATGTAATGTGTGCGTGGCCATACGGTCTTCCGACTGTCTGAATTCTCACCCTGTACGGCCGCCTCAAGGGATAGTACATTTTTTAACGGAGTAGACAAAGAACAGTTTTTAAAGTTGTGAGTTATTATTACCTCTATACAGTATTTGTAAAGGCTTCGTAAAGTCTTCGTAAAGACTGCGAGTTTATCCCTAACAACACAGCCTTGTGTTGAATTTAATATTTTGTTAATATTAAGTTATTGCATGACTTTTGGAGGCTTGCGATATAGACATAGTCGCTACAAAACTGTTGTTGCATGGTTCTGAGCTGCACTTTAGTAATTTTTCACTGGAAAAACAACAGCATGTCGTGTTGAAATGACATGGAAGTGAGTAAATAATGACAGAATCTTTATTTTTGGGTGAACTATCCCTTTAAGCACTGAAAACAACAGCAAAATGTTGTTGTAAATCAAGTTTGTGTCATTTGCTTCACCCCTTCAGGTAAAGCAAAAACTGAAGTGAAGCATCATGTCATTCAGCCAGAATAAGCACAGCCACGGAGCTTCGCATGATCAATAAAGGGCTTAAGGGTCGCGGCTCTGTACATGAAAGGGTGTGTGCAAACAACACAGCATGTTCAATCAGCGCCGATTACTGCCCAACAACATCCCCAGAAGCTCTTCTGACCTGTTAAAAGTACACAGTGACAAAACCTAGCAATTTTCTTTCCATTTGTGATAGGTGAGGTTACAGGGGATAAAGGGAAAGGAGGGATTTTCCATGCTGCTATGAAAGAGGAGTGCAGGGAAGAGGAAGGTTAGAATAATCTAACCTTCAGAGGACAAATAAACTGTACTGTGTGTGTGAAATATGTTACAGTTATCTGATCTACTTCTATTTATGTATTTATCAGTACTTATTTACTCAAGTACTTATTTATTAAATCGCTTAATCATTTGAACATACTTTATATAAATATTTTTGCAAATATTTAATTAATTTATGACCATTTTTATTTTTTTATTTAATGATTAATTGTTGTTATTATCATATATATATACATATATATATATATATTTTTTTTTTTGCTGAACAGCAACATTTATTTTAAACAAAGTGCCTTAGTATTATGTTTTTAGTTATATATTTAAAGGAAAATGTTGTCGTCCAGTCATAATTGCAAAATCAACCCCTTCAAGACATACACATAATGACGCTGTTACAGTTTTTATTTTGCAATAATAAGGCATCTGCATACAAACTAGACATATAACCACTTTAATAATGTACAATTAATTGATTTTTCTTTAAATCAAAGCTGAGTTTGAACATATTTCACACTTTGTACATTCAGCAAAACTGTCACCTAATAACTGAAAGAAAAAAAAAGTCAGCATATTTTTAAGAATATTAACAGCACGTATATCTCATATTCAAAAGAAGAGCCTAGTTAGTTTATTTTGTGAGGGGGGGGGGGGTGTAATTGTGCATAACTGTTGTGTCATGCACAAACGCATTCAGCAATGCCTCAGCCGGCCGACCATTCAGATCACATACAGCATTCAGATCAGCTGTTAGTACTCAGTCAAAAGGTCCACATTCAGTTAGTGCTGGCTTCTGTAAAGTCTTTAGAGATACCTGATGAATGAAAAATATGGAGGGAGGCAGGGAGAGGGGAGGGGCAGGAGAGGGTTAGACGTTAGGGGAGGGGTGGGGCGCTCCAGGACTCCTAGTCGATCACAGATCCGGGTGTACGACAGCTCTACAACCATAAAAGAGTACAAGGGGAGTAAAAGAGGTGAAAACACAGACGAAATGGGAGGTCATGATGTAAATCGTTATACATTGGCGGCCGGATATCCTGAAACATCTGTCATGAGCTTGGATACGGACACAGATCACGCTAAGATAAAGGACTATAACATTTTGGCTTTTCACCACACATTTTGACTCGGTCAGCATGCATAAACGCTAATAAGGCAGCCATTCAAGGAAATGTCCAGATCGTAATTTAAACTGTATTTTTTACTCCAAAATGATATTTTATTACATTATATGACTTGAATATTACAAAATATAACATTTCACCCAAGAATATAAAGAAAAAAATAATGTTACTTTTTTATGATGAAAATGAAGCCTATTTTATGGACATAAAGAGTTTTTGCATGAAGAGTTGTGACACTATTATGCACATATTAGTTTTTTATAATTAATAAAAAATTTACACATCACCGTATAAAAGTATTTGTTGTAAAGCTGTTATTTATATTTATAGACATACACACAGACAGAAAGACTACGGAAAAAATGTCCAAACGTAGGCTTTATTTTCTTATTCCATAAATCATGATTTCTCTTTTATGTGTTTTACACGTACGCGTCTGGGGGGTTCTCACCTTCAGCACCTGCTCTAGGTTCTCCAGTTTGCCTTGGAGCTCAGTCCTCTCCAACAGAGCGCAATCTCTCTCCACTGTCACAGTGTACAGAGCCTCCTGCAGCTGTTCATACTCACTTTTCACCTGATAAAGAGAGAGAGATGAATTGAGAACGTGTTGAGGCTTGCCCTCTGACCTCTGTTAGAAAGGCCATTCTATCCTCCCAAAGAACACACATCAGAGCCATGGGATAATGATTTGCACACGTCACTGGTAGAAAAGCAAATGACACATTACAAGGGTAAGTCCCCCATCATTGCCTGTTCTCTGTCTCTTTAGCCAGCATTTAACTGTCTGTGTTGGTTGTCTGTATGATATATGAATAAGACATCTGGACCCACAAGCCTATTAGGTCAAACTATCAGCATGCTTTCATTATCAGCAGGGTCTGAAATGGTTGATAATCACATCCCAACCTGGAAAACTCCAGGCACATCTGCTCCACTGTTACCTATAAGAGGTTTCCCCAAAGGATTCGATTATGCTATTAAATACTCTGAACAATTGAAATTGACATATTCTGTTTGTCTCTGTCCGCTGATATGTGATATACAGAGCATGTGTAGTCAGCACTGAGCTCTGGCGTGAGAGTGGTGTTTTTAGAGAGCGAGAGCAGAGGGGTTGACGTCCTGTATCGATCGCAGCGCCAGTCATGATAAAAAGCTGAGCTGTCAGAGACAGAGGCAGTGCTCGCACTCCACGCCTGTCCAATCTGACACTCATCTCTTATCTGCAACCTGACCTGAAGTGGACACCTACTGCAACAGCAATTACAACTGAAAACGCTTGTTCTAGAGGAAATATGTTTGACCTGCTACACTTGTATTGAGATTCTTATGACATTCAAATGGCATGTTGTTTGTGTTGAGCATGTGACCTTCATGTACAAAATTAAGACAATGTTTTTATATATTAAAGGAGTATGGTCAATTTTGATGAAATAGGTAAATAAATATTTGATTTATTTATTTGATGACATGACATGTTGGGATAGAAAATGTTTTTATAGACGTATGAAAATTTAATAATTTTCTCCACCTTTGAAACAACTCCTTCTGCCATTACCAAGGCCATGTGGGCAGGTAAAGATCATTTCAAATAATTTCACAATTCAACTATATCTAAGTCCTGGTTTCTTATTTTCAGCTTTACATATCATGATGTGAATGCTGTTTAAGGCACTGTGCACCCTGTTTATAAGGCAGTCTAATTTACATTGACAAAATTTCTATACTTTAAAGGGAACATTCATTCTAAATTGTTTAGTTTAAGCCTAGTCCTAAATGAAATAGGATTTAAATGGAGAAATTTATTCAGTAATTCAGTTGAAGGCTTATGTCAAGGCCTTGTGTGCACTTAAGATGAGTGTTTTGTAAAATAACTGATCTCATTTTTTATACATTTTTGAAGGTTTTTTTAATTTAAGATTTGTTATAGTTAATTAATAAAATAATAAAGTAAATAAAAAATTTATTTATTTAGTTAAATAAATAAATAAATTAATTAATACATAATTTCACAATTCTCTTTTGTATATATATATATCATACATCATTCCACCAGCAAGAAACAATTTTAATGGCTTTGCGGTGAAAGTCTAATACCAAAAAAAGTATTAAATAAACGTGAGCATGTTATTATAGGCCAGGCGTAAAATACAACGTTTAATTCTCTGCCCACCTCTGGCTGCCAAAGGGTCAAAACACAGAAGACTATCTATAACAGTCCTCTCCTCTGCTCTCCAGTAATGCTGAGCCATAAAACAGACTGGATAGAAGCAAGTTGAGTAGATGGAGCAGCTGCCATCTTGATGACTGCCACTCTGAGTGCTGGGACAGAGCTGCAGATTCAATGATGTTTCACTCTGAAACAGCTATTTGAGATGAAGGGGTGGCATGAGTGGGGGGTAAACTCACAAAATAAGTGATGCATGAAGGACCATTCTTTTCAAGCAAGAGCAGGCTCACATGACTCAGAGACGTCACACTATCACAGCTCTCAGTTCAGCATCGTAACATAAGGAGCTGTTTGTGCTGTAGCCTCAATGTAAGCCAATAAAGCCTTATTGAAACTCTGCATTACAGCATCTGTTGAAATCGACATTCAAGCAAGTCCTTAATTTAAATTTTCTCGTTTGTGACATCTGATTATGAACAATTTTGCAACTAAGTATATTATATTGCGGCAGAGCTGATAAACTACATTTACAAAATAATAAACTATTTAGGATTTTCTTTTCATTTATTTAGTTTCAGTATCACCCAGGAATTTATCTCATACAATATCAAAACGAAGTTTAATGCAGAAGTTATTAAAGCCACTCTATGTATGAGCTGCATTTTTAATGTACTTTAAATTAATAAAAATTTAGCCCCACTGCTTCCACTCTTCTGGGAAGGTTTTCCGTTAAGACGTTGAAACACAGCTGCAGGGATTTACTGTCATTTCCTCCCAAGATCTCTTATAATGAGTTCCTCACTTACACCAAAGATATTCTGAAGAATGTTGGTAACAAAACAGTAGATGGTAGCCATTGACTTTCTTCCATTCTGTTAAAGTCAATGGCTGCCGTCATAGTCCATGTGTCATCAGTGGTTCAACAGTAACGTTATGCATCATTGGTACTCTTGTGAATGGATGTCAAAGAGAAGAAAGAGAAATAATTGTTAAACAAAGTTTTTTTTTCCCATTGGGCACAAAAAATATTTATACAATTAAAGTTGAACCAATGATATCACACTATTTTAATGATGTCCTTACTATCTCTCTGGGCCTTGAACATTAGTAGTTGCGTAGAGTCTAAAAGCTGTCAGATTTCGTATAAATGAAGATGAACAGGTTTTATGGGTTTGAGATGACATGAGCGTGAGTAATTTTTGGGTGTAATACCACTTTAAGCAATATAGTATGTTGCTCGAACTTAAACTATGGAAAGTGTTATACTTCATTACTTATGAATATCCCACTTACAGACCTCGTGATGATTACTGGGATTTCTTTTATTTCTGCTGCCTTTTCTTTCTTTCTCCTTTTCCTTCCTCTGTATTGCTAACGGCCTCAAAGGTGCTGCATTCATAAATGACTAATGAGGGAGTAGGGATCCTGTTTTGCAACAGCGTTTGACAACACGCCTACTCGGACGTTTCGGACACAGCCTACCTTCGAACAGCTCAGCAGGAGGACAGTGCTCTGCCAAGATGGGATGCCAAGATGTGCCTCCAACTAAACACTGACACAGACATGACTAAAATATGAACTATAAGCAGGCTATAAGGGTGCTGATGCTAGCAGGCATAAATCTAAGATAACACATCACACCTGCAGGTGTGAGACAGAACTAGGGGAGATCAGAAAAATGCACATTCAAGACCGAACTAGGTGATTATAGTTCACAGGAGCAGCATTGGAAGACATAAGCAATGGAGCCCAATGCATACACAGTGCTGTATTACATGATTATAGAAGAGCAGTAGCAGAAAAAGTAATAAATAAGTCTGGAATAATTAAACATTATTTATTGTTGTTAAAAGAAGTACCTTATATTTGACAATAACATATATTGTGACAATATTTAAATATATATATACAACAAAAATATAAACACAACACCTTTGTTTTTGCTCAGATTTTTCATGAGATGGACTTAAAGATCTAAAATTCATTCCAGATACACAATATTACCATTTCTCTCAAATATTGTTCACAAATCAGTCTTGTGATAGTGTAAGGTCCTGCCTACTTTGGCTGGAATGCTGCGTGTCTCGCCCCCGGCTCTATGAGAGAATACTCCTGGCTAGTTTCTAACTTTGGGTTTTAAGTTTAATTTATAATTTTGATTCTTAAGTTTTACTTTTAATTTTGCTTTTACGTTTGAGGTTACCTCGTTTTAATCTGACTCCAATTTTAAGTTGTTATTAAGTTTAAGTTGTACTCTTGGATTTGAATGTTGATTTCGAATTTAGTTAATTTTGAAGACTTGATTAACTTTGACGTGCGATACTTTCATTCGTCCCTTCGTTGCGGTCCCGCTAGGACTGGGTCCAGCTTCCTGTCCCAAAATTTACTGCTTGTCAGTCTAATAATTACTCAGAGACTGGAGATGATTAATTATCTCGCTTGTCAGCCCCACTGCTTGCTTTTTGCAAAGAGATATTTTCCATAATCTAGTCTGACCCAGCGTCTTAATTATTAGCAATATACAGGAATCAAAGGTCTCGGACAATGCGCAAATGGCTTCACTGTCCAAGCCTCCAGTGTGATATATTCTGATCCTACATGTATGCGGCTAACGGGGACTCGCCCAAGTTATCACAAATGATTTCAGCAGTCTAAAATTGAATCAAGGAATAAATTTATTCGTCAGGTAAAGTTAAGCCAATTGACATAATTAAACAATGTGAAATTTAATTCAGTTCTAATTTAAAAGAATGCATAACTTTGATAAAGTAAGAAAGAATATTAATCCAATTTACAGAATCAAACAATAGGAAATTCAAATCAGTTTCAATTTAAAAATGCATACACAAGTCAATTACATAATTTGAGAAATGAGAATTTCATTCAGTTCCATTAAAAAATATGCATACCTGATGACCAGAAAAACACGCTAATCCCATGGAAGAGGCCTGGAAGTTTTCCAAAGCCCTTCCATGCTTTCGCACGGAGGATCCTTCTACAGAAATTCTTCCTGCACTGTTGCATTATTCCACCTTATATACCACAGACCAACACACACACACACACACAATTCGTCAAACCAATCTTCCTGATCGGCCGTAAAACCCCCGAACCTTTGGGCTGCCTGCAGTTCTATTGCAGCTGGCCAGAAATGTCCATTTGCCTCAAAAGGAGGAATGTCCCTTTTGGTTTTAAGCCTAATTCTTTAAAAGAGTTTTTAATCTCTTCAGAAAACAAGTGACTGCTAGGAACTTGAGATCATTGTATCCATCATGTTAATCCCTTCAGATTGACACTATTTATGACATTGAAAGAACAATATCTTCACAAAATATGACACTTTGAGTTTTGGTGACTTTTCCTGGTAACACT
>JAUCMT010000386.1:0-13366 GCA_032357475.1 Enteromius thamalakanensis
CGACTTAGAATAAATCGTATGAATTTGTACGAGTGAGGTCGTACAAATTCGTACGAATTAGCCACCTTGTAAAATACGTACGTATTGCCGTGAGATCAGGTTATTCTCAGCTAAAGAACACAACACAAATCACATTTACAACAATTAATATTGGTTTGTGCACTCAAAAAAAGTTAATAAGCTTATACACCTATTTCCATTCATTTGAAACCGTTTTATTGAACTTAAAGTAAGTAAATTGTACTGATGATGTTCTGTGAATGTTCCCTGAACATAATTCACTCTTGTTGATTCAACCATTGCTGTTGGTGTACATACTGGTTTATTTGTTGTTCTTGTTGTTGTTTTTTTGGTTACCATTTTTTTAAATTTATTGGAACAAAGCATCTTTACACTTGATCACATGCTAAACATATTCTGCACATCTGCAGCACACATATAGCGATCAAGTAAAAATGGCCTCATCACTGGCATTAGCACAGCTGGTCTACACTTCAACATGATGGTAACCTCAAGGATCAACATAAACAAACTCTCTTAAATGTCAACAGAGTAAAAAACTAAAGATTTGTGTTGTCTTAGCTTATTTTATTTAAGTAAACTGAGCAAACAACTAAAATCATTTTTTGTGTGGCTTCATCAGATAGAAGGCTATCTGTAAAAATCTGTAAAAATAACTCAGGGTCAAGAAAACAATCTCATCAAACACATTTTATCCTTCCGTAGCCATAAGTGGTCAGAAGATAAAGACAGGCAATATATGGTGTTGAGAGAATATTTTGCATGCACAGGGAGTGCTGAACTTGCCCGACAGTAGTTGATTAAAATGCAGAATGCAATAGCTACATGTTTGACAGTATATGAAATAGGGCTAACCCCTGTTTTTGAAGTTGTACAGATAAATTACATTCCGCAAGTCTTCCCAGCTGCGCCATGCAATATATGCTCCTCAAGGTTTATTTAAGCTATTTTATTATACATGCTACCAGGAGCAATGTGAGGTGAGGGGATTTACAGTACTTAAGGGCACAATAGCGACTTAATGTTTTCATTACGTTTCATTCAAGTAGCAATAAGTTTAGCACTTCCCATCATACTTTGCACAGTGCTTGGTATATGGGAAGTTTTTGTTCAGATTTAGTGCTTTTTAATGCATTTCTTTAGCAAAACAAGAAATAGGGAGACTTGTTAATGTCTAATGTTCTATTATGTTGGTATTTTAAAAGACTTTCTCTTATGCTGGTATTGTTTGGTTAATGACATATTTGTCATTGCAAAATAAAGCAGAGACTGGAAATTGTCAATTGGAAATGAGCAAATATTGAAATTTGTAACAGTCCAGCCTTTAAACAAAAAGCATGCCATTTAGCAAGCTTTAGCAACTGACTGAAATTCAACTGATTATTGAAATACTAGTTTTTGCAAACTAAAGCTGACAACATTACAGCTGCCACCAGCTGAAGTTCTTATGGGACTACTTTCCTGCACATCCACATCATCACGATAAGTATAAAAGTAATAAAAGTAGCCTAATTGTAAAAGTAAAGTTGCTCCCATTCTCAAACTAAGCCAGGTTACATCAAAAGCATCAGATAGTCTGTCTTCGGACCTGTAAGCAACTCAGTGTAGTTTGCAGTCCATATGAAGACAGATGGTATCTGAAAAAGTAAGAGAAAGTCGTCCTCAGGGTTCTCATTAGCCTAGAGCTATAAAACAGATACTGCTATGCAGACAGCAACCCTTAGTTGAGTAGACGTTTATGCTTTAAGGTCCATGTAATAAGTCAAAATTAGGGTTCTGGAGTAGATCAGAGGAAAAGAAATGAACTCAAACAGGGGGCAAATGGATTTATGCAATCTGTGCTAGCGGCCTGATCTCGTATCATCAGAGAGACACTTCTCCAAGTGGCAATTATATTGGACCATGTATAGGCTTACCTGCTGAATACTCAGAAACAGAACATGAGCCCTGAGACATCAGGCCTGTACACATGCAATTATATTGCATTAGTATGGCAGCAGGCTTCTGTAAAGCCTTCTGTCATTGGCTCTGGAATTGTTTTGAAAACAATCTTCCAAATAATTTTATGACCTCTCAATGTCAGTCAGACACTACTGCTGATTACTTCAGTTGACTTTCAGACTCTTGTATTAATATTGTGGTTGTGTTGGACTCGTAAAATCAAACTAAGCAAAACAACATACTGCTGTTTTCTCAAATATGTAGATCCCATCATATGGTATTTGCCATTTTGAACCAGCAAAAGACAAATTCCAGATCGTATTTTAATTTTAAGAAAGGCACTGTAGAAAGAGAACACCATACAAAAAATAAAACATTTAATTGCCCTAAGTAGGTTTTAAACAGCAACAGTTGCGCACTCCAGAGTTCCCACTTTAAGAGCTCTGGCCTTTATAAAGAGTAGACAATAGGGATGCTCAGTTGTACATTTATGCATTCGGCAGACACTTTTATCCTAAGTGACTTGCAATGCATTCTGGGTACACATTTTGTTAGTTATTGCTTTTCCAGGAAATCAAATCCAAGACCTTGACTTTGGCTCTACTGCTTGATCTACAGGAAGATTTAACCCAAAGCCTCACCACGCTCCACAAAGAAATGCATGTTAAATCAATCCATAAGACCTGCTTTCCAGCAAAAAGAGAAATTATGCTTCTACCAAAGAGAGGGCGGGAATACAAAGAAACAACCATATCAAACAAGTCTATCTCAGTTAATCTGGCAGCTCTTACTACAACGAGTGATGTAGGGCTACAACAGCATTAATAGTGATTAAGCATCTCTAATTTACACATACTTTTATGGCTTTGGATTGAATTGAACCAGTGCCTACAAACGGATAAAGCCAGCATGATTTGTATTTTTGTCCAATTTGCTTTTTTATTTTTAAATAATAGTTTTTTATTCACTCGAGAGATGGTTGGTTTGTGTTTTAAAATTCATTCATGATGAAAACAAACAAAAATTTTCTGGAAGCTTGCGGCAAGAACTGCTGTGTTTTATGGTACAAAGAGTGCTGTAAGTGAGGCGTAGGGCAGGATTTTTTAATTCATAGTGCAGGCAACTCTTTTTGATCAATACAGAGAATTTTGAATTTTGTTCCTATATAAACATTTACTTTATGCTGTCTGACATAGCCAGATGCTCACTTTCACTGAAAGAAAGAGAGCAAGAGAAACCAAGTAAAGAGAAATTTGTCGCAGCCTTAGCTATGTGTGTCCCCATACATGGACTAGCTGCCAATCTTCTTTCTTTTGTCCTGAATGTGATGTCATGGGGACTTTTCAGCCTTTCTGGGCTTTTCATGTCAAAAGAAAATACAGCTTTTTCTTCAGCCTCCATCTTTGTAGACATGTTCTCTACTTCATCAATCTATACTGTATGTCATGCCTCTCAGCATTTCAGTTTGTGGAGGTGTTGCCGTGCAAGCCATCTGAGCAAAGGGAAGCATTACTCTTTAAAAAGTAAAAATGTCAATCAAAATGAAGCTCTTGAAGTCATGCTGAAAAACAGAAAAGGCATTCTGTTCGAAAACACTGCAATCTCTGATGCCTAAAGAGCCTGTAAGTGGAAAGAAAACAGTTATAGCATTCATTCTATGTTTCAAAGATCAGCACTTCTGTAATTTTGATGTCCATTTACCAAGACGTCCAAAAGCAGAGCTATTTATATCTATTGATGCTTCAATACACCCTTATTTTCTCAAAGAAAATTGCACTACTGAAAGAGGTAAATACTTACCGACTGCTGCATTAGATTTGCAATTTAAAGAAATCCGAGAATAGGTTTTGAGTCTTTGGAGGCCACCACTTTAGATGTGACCATCTGCAAGTCTTGTGATCAATCTAATAATTTTGGAGCCATTTTCATAATGGATTTGGTATATACAAGCTTTTTAATACTCTACATCTGCATCCTCCCAATGGAAAACAAATGAAATGCATATCAGATAGTTCCTGGTTCCTTGTTCTTTTCTCTTGTTAATCAGTAAATAATCTCCAAATAGCCAAATAGACTACATCCTACCAAAGTAAATCTCATTCCAATAATCAAACACACTTATGCTGACATTAAACTAGCTCTAATCATATTTAAAATGCTGAATATTATTCACTGGCACTGTGTGACTCCATCATAACTTGTTAGAACACTAAAATTTTAGTAGCAAACTCATTAAGATGATGAATACTGTTATGCAAATCAGACATGGGTGATTAATAAAGCTGAACATACTGTATATGAATTTAGTTCAAACGTAAGCATGCTATACATAGTACATTACATTAATTCTGTCCAGACGACAGCAGTGTTGACTATGTCAGCAAGTTCTAGAAATTATTTGGTCTTGTTTTAGTAATACCAGATAAGGTGTGACCAAAAACAATCGAGTTATATTTTTTTGTATTCCAGAATAATTGCAATTGTCTGTAATACTGCCATAGAAGTGCACATTTTACAGTACACTCTCAGAAAAAAAGATACAAAAGCTGTCATCTAATTAAATATTTATTCTATTTTAATTACACGGTAACACTTTGCAATAAGGTGTCATTTGTTAGCTTTAGTTAATGTATTAATTAACCTGAATGAACAACAAACACTACATTTATTACACTCTTTATTCATCTTTGTTAATGTTAGTTCATAAAAATACAGCTGATCATTGTTTGCTCATGTTATTTCTTAGTGCATTAACTGATGTTAACAAACAACACCTGCGATTTTAATAATGCATTAAATGCTTGAATTAAAATTATCTAAGATGAATAATGCTGTGGGCTTATTCTTAGTTAATGTTAACTAACATACTTTACTAATGTTAACTAATAAACCTTATTGTACAGTGTTACCGATTACATACTGTACAGAAATATTCCAAAAGCTTTAAAGCATCTCAACACAATAACAAAATCAATAACAGTCTGTACCTTGAAAAATCTGTTTGTACATGCATTATGTGTAAGTGGGTCGGATGGAACATTTGATAATCGGCTCAAGTCGCTGCCCTGATTCCTTTGTGCAGCTCCCAAAGGAATTACGACTAATACTCCCTGCGGGAGATGCAAGAAAGTTAATAATGACATCATATACAGCAAATCCCAGTCTCATACTGAATTTTTTACAAATGCCAGACTGTTTTGAAGTTTCTCTGTTCACTTAATTTGAAATCTCAAATGAATCTCAAAAATCTCTGGTTGTGTGAGAAAGGGCTGTATGTTCTTCAGTCATCAAACACACAGTAGGCAGACACCCTAAATGAATTAGCATGGCCTCAGTGACTAATTTCACAAATTTGCGGCAGAAGGCCAAGGACCCACATGATGACCAGATGCAAGATTACCATCAAATTACAATCAGAGACTCGATTCAGCCCCTCTGCGCAAAGGATCTTGCGATGTGAGGATTTGTTTGATTGCTGCAAATTAAGAGAATTATAGAACCTGGAAGCAGACTGGAAGCGGACTTTTTGTTATGTACAGGGAGTTAAACTTGACCTAACCAAATGAGCAGGAGTTGCCTTTTGTGCTCATTATTGTCACAAACAGCCACAGTGTTCTACACAAAAGGTCATGTCACCTAAGGCTGGTTCACACCAAGTACAATAACAAAAAGGATACAAATATGAAAATTTTTTTCAAAAAAAAAAATCTATAAATCCCATTTTTTTTTAATTAGCTCATTAAATTATTCTCCACATACAGTACAGCATGATCTGAACCGATGCTCTGAGCCGATTAGTCAAGTTTAGTGAATCAGCAAACTAAAAAGCTACTTTCACTTTGAAAAAACAGGCTAGCTGAGAGGAGTTTCGACAAAGCTGACAGAAAGTGATCAAGGATAAATAAGTTCAACCCCTTTTAAGTAAAAATCAATTTTAAGGAACCTTGCAAAAGCAGTGCCTTACAAGGGTGATGGAAAAAAGCTCACATCCATACAATCTATGATCACAACGTTTGTAAGGCATCTAGATTGCCATCTGTGTTACGATAGAGAGTATGCGAGGCGTGCGAGTTCATATGCAAACGTTTTAATAAACAATACTCAGGGTCAGGGCAGTACAGATCAAGAGCCAGCAGAAAACATTAGCGGTGACAGAGGCGAAGGCAGAGGCGAAAAACAAGGCCTGAGGGTCGAAATACCGTGAAACAGGGTCCTTGGGGAGAGACAGAGGGAATAACCAAATCCAGGCAGAGATCGTCAACGAATAATCCAATTGTTAGCTAAGCTAAGACAAAGAACACGAATGAACTAGGCAGAGTAACGAAAACAATCAACCATTATACAGGTGAAAGCAGCTCAGAGGGGTGGAGCAAACAACCAAACACCTAGACAACCAACAAGTGGGCGGAGACATGTGTTCATTGCAGAGAGTCCATGAATGAAAACAGACCTAAACATACACACAGTTAATGGAGAGCTGGAGTGCCATTCGTTCTCTCGCGAAACTTTGTGTTGTCTGGCAAAACGGTTTGCGTTCTCTAGCATAACCAGTTGAGCTCAGATAAACAGTTTCTGTTTACTTTAAGCTTCCAGTGTATTAGACGGCTCTGTAATGGAGCAGTCCTACATCATTAGATCGCTGCTGCGACCGAAAGCGAGAGCGATCATAACGCACATATGGAACCATCAGCTGTCAAACGCTCTCGCGGTTCTTTGATGTTATGCACTGACCAGTGGCTGTAGCGCCACCCCGTCCTTTAAGGGGCTCCGTAATAAAACAAACCTTTAATATGTAAAAAACAAAAAAACATACTTTCAAAGCTTTTTTCAGCTAAAAAACAATATAAACATTGGCAGCCAAAAAAAACCTTCAGCTTTAAAGAATGCAAGAATTGAAAGCAGAATGCAATTGAAATGCAGTACGTGCTTATAATAAACACAATGTTATCATTCATTGTAGATGCATAGTTGTTGTTCCATGTATGAACGTGCCTTCTTCTAGAGATACAGACTGCATGTTTCAGTCTAAACCCCTTGAGACCAGCGACCTGGGATTTCATCACAAATCAGTCACAACAAACCAACTGCATCGATTTAATTAGTTTGTCACTGCAGTAGTCATGTCCAAAACTATTGGCTTTTTCTCTCCATGTACTGCAGGAACTTACAAATGTGTCACAACTTCATTTGGGGGTTGGATGAGAGATACATTCGCAGATGGTGTGCACTGCTTGACATGATCATCTGGCTCTCTGCTCTTGTGAAAAAGTGTTTACAGATCAACACACAGCATCGCAATTTCAGCCTTGGACATTGCTTCAGTCTTCTCCAGACGAAAGATTTTATTAGAAAATTGACTTAACCAATTAACCCTCATAAAAGCTGTTTTTGATGAATGTAGAGATAGATTAATCGACTTATCCTGCAACTGGGAACAGTATGTATTTTCTTTTTAGTCATGGTTAGTTTAGTTGGTTTATACAAATCTTATACATGGAATGGAGTTTTAAATGCATATCTCTGCTCACAACCAGGGTACTAAACTGAATTAGAACATAAGTAATTTAATTGAATTTAATTTAAGTAAATTTTAATAGTCGTGATTTTTGAATGAACAAAGTATCCCACAACAGATACTAAGGCCGACACAGAGATTTGATCTCACCATCATTGAGTCAGTCTGGAATTACACTAGGAGACAGAAAACCTAAAACCATAGTAAGACTGTGGCAACTTAATATATACTATAATACCCATTGCCCATCATGTTTGGCCTCTTGCAAGTGAGGAGGCTCAGAAGTGTGAGGAGGCACCTTGACACAAATCATTTTCAATGAGAGTGGTAGGTAGAATTTAGAGCAGGCGCAATCTCATAAAACTGCTGTGAATGTGAAATAGAAAAGTGGAGTGTCTAAGAGCTGCAATGCTGCATACAGATATTGTCCATCACTGCTGCTTAATTGGGATGACACAATGATGTTGTTTTTCCTCCATAAATATGTACGTTTATAGTATACTGCATTAAAAATCGGATTTGTTGGATTTTTTTATGGAGTTCTATAATAGATATCTTGATTCCATAACTGCATTCTTTATACTGTAATAACCCTTGATTATTTGCAGTTATTCTGTTGTCACAGGCCAGTTCCAGAACAATCTATTGCCATGTGAGGCTTATTCGGCAACTTGTAAATTCAAACAGTTTTTAGTTCCAAGAAACAGTCAGCTGCCATCTGAATAAATATTTCTGATACAATTTGTACACAAAGACCTTCCGCTTGAAGAAATCACAGGAAATTATTTGAGAGATGAAGCTGTCACCCATAATGCCAGCAATTTCTGCCTAACAAACTGAGGAGTAAGACACACCATAATTGAATGTAAATTACAGGCATGGGGCACTGGCTTTATTGATGAGATATGGATGATGGGACATATTAATGTGCAAACTGTCACCATTTGAAAACCTGATTACAACGAGTCAAGTTCCTGACACAACCTGTACTTCAAATGTCACTCACTCTGAAGAGAACACATATACTAAAGGATCTCTCACAGGTGGATAATTTTTCTTTGCCTGAGTGTGACAGTCAAAGCAGCTCGTGCCATATGGGAACACATGAGATTTTAATTAAATAAAATGACAGTGAATGAATAGGAAATATGCTTTCAAGAGAATGATTTCTTTTTAAGTGCTCAAAGATTGCGTGGTGTTATTTCCCTTGAACTTTAGTTATGATTAGTCCAGGTCTTGCGTATATTGAAATGCAAAAGGTATTTGATAATGCCAAAAATGGGGTTTGGGTGTCATTACATTTCCCATGTATCACTGCTCACACACACAGTCTTATACTTAACTTGAACAATGTTTTAAACACAAGATAACTTTGACCTTCATAAATGCATTCAGATCCATTGTCAGGTTGGAACCCAATATTTTGAAACAAATCCAGACTGTAAATATACAAATGTTGTATTTTTGTAAAGGTTTATAAATGCAAAATGTATATTTTTTTTGAAAACCTTACAGTGTTCTCAATGAAAAGGTAGGTTAATAATTGTTCAGATATTAAGCTTTTTAAAATGCAATGCAGACGATGCAATATCAGCTGGTGTTGGTGTTGATGCAGATGAGCCTACACTTTTAGCTAATCTAGTGTGAAAGCTGGATGATTCATGAGTTACAGATTTTTAGTGCAATAATGGGATCAGATTTAAAACTTGTAGCTGTATATTTAAGCACGTTATTATTATTGTGCATATGGGAGATGAGCGCATTGCACAAAAAGTCAGGTACAGTAGTTGCACTAATTATGTTGCTTATTCCAGTGACTCCTACTGGACTTTCGTCTGCACTTGTATTGCCTTTTTTTACTGTTGACATTGAAAATAATGTGCGTTTATGAGGGTTAAGGTCTGTTAATTTCTTGACTGCCATTTGACTGGTAAATTTATTCCTTTTAGGATTTTATTCAGTCATCTTGGTTGACATGGAAATGGAAATCTATCATTGGCAGTGAATTGGCACTAGGCAACAAGCCAGCTGTCTAAGCTTTCAGACACATCTTATGCATACTTCAAAACAAAAGGCATCCCGTAATTAACATGAATTTGAAATATGAACAATTGGCTAACATGACTTAAGGGGTTAAATAAACCTTTGACAACATTCTGAAAATTAAGACATGAACACAAATTTATTCAAAGAGTAAAAAATTACTTGATGGTTACACTGCATTACATTTTATTCAATTAATAAAAATATTTAGATTTTTTTTGTTTATTAATATCTAATATACAGACTATTAAACAAGCTATGACATAACATACAGTGTAACAGTTATTATAACTTGCTTGCATGTGCTACTTACAGCTATAGTCACAAGTTCCACTGAACTCTATTGATAACTACAGAACTTGCAACCCTAGTGGTTTTTTGGAAATAAACTCCAGGATGGGAAAAAAACGTGGGCCAGATATTCAAGGATTGCTAATGACTCCATTCTGCCAGGTAAAATTTATACTAATACAAGGATAATATGTTCTCCAAGCATGAATAATACACACACATACACACTCCATTGCAAGTATAGTAGGCTTATTCTCAGTCTGCAATCCACAAGGTGCTAGGTAATCATGAGAAACAATGCACTGAGCTCTGAAGGAGGCTAATTACATGTTTCTTTCACCAATCCGAGTTAACGTAACCTTATGCAAAAGAAGCCTGAGACTGTCACTTACTGAGTTTACAGGTATCTATTACACAGTCGCATTTAGAACTGCTGTAATATCAGCCGTAATTAAATCTTATCAAAGCTACATCATAAAAAAGTTTTGCTTTTCAGCAGAGAATTACCAACAAGAGCACTTGTTCCCTTTTCTCTTTGCACACAGCTTTTTTCTCCCCTGTAGGTTGGAGTGTTAGTCCTTTAGGCTGTAAAAAGCATGTGGTTTTGTATCTGTGTGCGAGAAGTCTGCGCCCAAGGCAATGTGCTGCCCAGACTGTAACCTCCACACAGCTGCAGCAGGACTGATAATGTCCAAATGCCCATCCAATGTCTCTGTAGGCCCATGAACAACCTGAGGCCAAACTCAGAGTTCTGTCATGTCCTACACTGAGCTGTCTCTCAAAGTACTGCTGAATCACACCAATTCAGGCCCCGTTGGCTATGCTCCCCAGACTACGGTGAAACATGCATACAATTGTTTACAATTTTTTTTTAATTAGAAATTATATCTACACATCTCCAGCCTCTTCTGACAAGCACATGTCTCTATACCCTCGTGTTCTGAAACATGCCTTCAGTCTAGTCGTTCTGGGAGTGTGACACAAATGATGTGAGATATAGTGATATTGGGTATATTGAGCTTTTTTCCTGCCACATTACGGTCAGTAGAAAGACATAGAACATTAATCCCACACTCAGTGGTTGCATTCTAAATATGTTGCTATATAACAGTGACCCTTGTGAAAAAACAATGATCGATGTACAGTGATCACTTTGAGAACTATCAAAACATGACATGACTGACTTTTTCATGTTGGCAGAAGTCACTACAAGTTCTCTAATTTAAAATGTAATAAGTATTGCAACCAGGGATTTAAATTAACTTTTTCACTTACCAGTCAATTTGGCTACTAAATTTAAGTTACCAGCCATTCATAACTGCTAAGAAAAAATGGAACTAAACCATTTAAAATAGTAAATAATATTGAACACAATAAAAACAAAATACAAAACAAAATAAAAAACATGTTGAATACTGATATTTGAAATTATTTAAAATGAAAAGATGCTTTAAATGTAAAATTAAAACCTCCAGTAGGTGGCAGTAAGGCCCTGTTAAGCGAGTCATTGTTATTGAATCAAATCATTTGAACAGTTGATTCTTTCAGGAATTGATTCAGCAGTGCTGTGGCTGTGTTTGGAAAGATTTTTGTTGCCGAAATAACAGCCAATAATAGAGTCTAAAACGTAATTCTCTTGATATTAACATATTTACTGAGCTTTTGCATAAAATCAATATCACATTTGTAACCATGCTGATTCTTTAAGACAAAACGTCATTCTTCGTGTGATATATTGTTAAACATTCTGAAATTATATAAATGTATTCATTTTCGGTCCCTCCATATCTTGAATTATGTGATCATTCTTAATCCATATTACTAGGCTAAATCATGCAGTGAAGGAATGCAATGGGCTAATGCACTAATAAGTTTAACCAGAATTCATACTTCATGTATGTGCACTCTGTGTGTTTTATTTGCTTTTTGCAATATACTTCATAATCTCATTCTGTCTCACAAGTTCAGTATTTGCCCTAACAGACATAGATTTGGCTTGCATGAACTTCCCAAAGACATAAATGAGTTAACATAATTTACAAAAAGCAAATTTAAAACCCTGATTGCAACTATTTCAATTATTAATGTAATATAACTCATTACATTACATTACTTTTTTATTTCTTTTCTAAATGGAATTTTTTATTTCTACTTTTTTTCTAAACAAACAATCATTTTCACATATTTAAAGCAGACGTGGTTAATGTTACAGCTGTACTCAACACTTTTAAAAATTCCTTTAGAACTTAAATTAAAATAATTTTATCGTAATGCACAGCCACCACAAAATCAGACTTTAACACTTAACAAGATATAGCTAAATATATAGTTATAGTTATTATATATAGCTATTCAAAGATCGATTTAAAACTAAAAATAAATGAATTTAAATATATATATATATATATATATATATATATATATTTTTTTTTTTTTTTATATATATATTTTTTTTAAATCGAATCTTTGAATAAAAAAAATAAAGCATACACATAAACCAAAACAGAAAATAAAACGGTTATGAAATGAACAATTGTGTCCTATTCTGTGTCCCAGACTCCTGGAACATGTGTCTTATAATGTAGAGCCCCTTTGTAAACGTTAACATTTTTATAAGTAACTGTAATTTAATTGCACATTTAGATATCTGCCAAGCGTTAGGGACATTTTTGTGCAATATTCTAAAACAAAACAAAAACTGCTTATAGCAACTTTAAACAATTCCACATAATAAAGGAATTATCTTTATATTTGTAAGTCTATTTGGAATGCAGACATAAGCATACAGCATTAAAACATTTTTAATGCTATTGAAAATGTCAAGTTCATGGTTTAGAAAGCATGCTTAAACAGCTACCAGACCTCTGTGGATATAATCATAGTAAAATATGCATGTAAACAGTGATTGAGGGGATATCAAAACAAGAGTCAACGCAGAGAACATAAGTCAGAACTGAAATCAGAAGTAAATATTATACAGCACAAGATGCAAATTACATTCATCATAGACATTCAACTTCTCCAGGAAACACACAGATAAAAAGATTTTTCCTGATGTTTACCATAAAAAATATGTGTAGATTTGATTTCAAAAACAACACTTCAAGGCAAACTTAATATATACACAATATCAGATATCAATATGCTCTTACCAACATGTATTAATTGCATTTTGATAGGCAGGTTTAGAGTGTAAAAGGCTAAAAATATGACAACAATAAAGTCAGCATGAAACAAAAAAAATTAACAAACTTTTCTTCCCAAACAGAAGCGTGACTTGTTTTTGTTGGAAAATTATTGGATTATTGGATCACTGTTGTTTGCTAATCACATTTCATGTGAGTTACTGGAGTAAAGGGATTGAAACTCTTCTGGCTGTTGGACAACCTTATTTACCAGATCTTGCACTGGTATGCATATCATAGGTAAATATGTCAATTCGAGGGGGATGTAACATTCATGTTTTTGATTAATTATTACATTCATTAAAATATATGTGTACATACACATACAATATATATATATATATATATATATATATATATTGTTTTAAGC
>JAUCMT010000387.1:0-13344 GCA_032357475.1 Enteromius thamalakanensis
TCGGCCGGAAGTAGTAGGTCATCCGGGTACTTCTCGCCTACTGAATTTCGACTGCTACGAATTCGGACATACTACTCCCCTTTCATGCTGTTTTTCGCCTACTATATAGTAGGGTAGTAGGCTATTTCGGACGCAGCATGTGTCTTGTGTTAAGCCCTTTGTAAATTGATAACGTTTCGTATTTGCATGTTGGTCAGTCTGCGTTGGTTTCGCGTTTTCGTTAGCTTTATTGTATTTGGTTTTGGAATAAATGTTCACATTATCATTGTGCCTTCTGCCTCTGAGTCGCTTGTTCTCTGCAATATATAAATATTATTACTGTTGTTAAATGATTCATTGCAATTAATCACATCCAGAATAAGTTTTTGTTTACATAATGTGTAGTGTACATTTATTATATATTTATAAAGACATATGTTACATTTATATATTAACTATATATTCATATAATTTATATAAATGCATTTTTTCCCCCAATGTTTTACACATATATTTGTTTCACTATATACATACATTAATATGATTAATCGTTTGACAGCACTAAAATAAATAAATATTAGGGATGTAACGGTAGCAAAATTTCACGTAATACCTCGGTATGAATGGCACGGTACGGTGTTAATTGAATCATTTACATAAAAAACAAAACTAATTAAGAGGCTCGAAAAAAAGTGCCAGAAGTGCTTATTCAACAGTTTACATGAATACTGAACATATAAATGGCACACACATTAGCCATCTATCTGTAAACTTTAAAAAACAGGAATTTTAATAACAAAAAATTATTAAACCTTCCACACATTCAATTTAAAACCTGCTTTAGATTGCTAGATGACATCATATATCAATTTGCATATTCATTACGTCAGTGAATCATATTATCTTGGTTCTCTGTGTTCACATAATGTTATTCAATGCACCCTAATTCTCAATATAACTGCTATTCACCAATATTTTTAATGGTTTCTGTCAGAAAAACAGAATGAATATGAAATAGTGACTGAAATGCACGCCATTATAGCCTACTGAATTAGTTCTACCTTACCAGCTACCTCCCGTTTCTACAGCATTATATTGAACTTTTTTTGGTTTTGTTTTTAATTTACATTTTACATTTATTTATTAAAAACACACTCGTGTTGCAACTACATCAGACATCGCAGCTCTTCCCGAAGTTCCAGGAGTCTCACACACATTCAGACACCCACAAGGTACATACAATATCCCAGAAATAAAGCAAGAGAGAGAAGCCCTATATTTCCAGGGCATTAAAGTACATTTTTGGCAATTTAATCACAGGTGACTGTCAGCTAAGATGCATTAACAGTTTCCACCTGAGTTTTGAATCGTTTCCTTTGACGACTGCTCTTTGGATTTTGTCTGCTATACAAACCAAATTAAGCTGTGTTCGTGGCTTACGAGGGAGTGGGAAATAAAGAAAAATGGGAGAACATCTGTGATTTTTGGTGCAAATGTTATTTTCATTTAGGAGTTCCTAAATGATGTACCACTACATGTTGAGACCAAACTCAATAACGCTTACCATACAGCACTTACCTGGATGTTAGCGTAGGGCAGCTGGTGTGGGAGTGTGTGGAAGCCTGCCGCTCTGCCTGGCGAGTGTGTGTGTGACACCAGAGACCTGTGAGGCTGCAGACCTGTGATGGGCATGGGGTGGCTGATGTGGACAGGCTGGCAGCGCGCGGGACATTCAGGCAGCCGACGTAAACTGTGGAAGTTACACGAAGGAAGAAGAGGCTCCGAACTAGGATGAGACATCTGTGGAAAAAAAAGGCAGAGTTTCAAAAATAAAGACACAAGAATTCAATACTACGGCTTGCTACTGCTAACCTTTAAGACCTTTTAAATCAATCTAAACCTCTTTCTGCATACGTTGCTTCACAATTCGATAATGTTCCAGGTCCTCTTTGATAAAGGTATTCATACATGTTTTTGTGGCATGGCACACAGACTGAAAACACCCAAGTAAAGCAATCAATCAGCTCTTTACTTTTCCAACACACTTTTTTGGCCACTTTCCAATCACATTGAGGTCTGATCTCCCTCTGAGCAAACAAAGGTTTCCAACAAACAGTTTCTCTCATTATATTGTTATGCTATCCGGGTACATTAGACTGAATTAATCCAGAAATCCTTTAAAATTAATCATTGAGGTTTTAGATGCAGATCTGGACTTCATTAATATCCTTTGAGGGTTGATACTGGAGACTAAATCAATTATGCACCCAAGTCTCATGCCGTGTACACGGAAAGCAAGGGATGGATCGGCTTGGACAGGCATAATAATTCTGCGAGAGAGCTGACCTCATCTGCTTCTCACTGGGCAGGACAGACATTGAGGTAATGAATTATGGAATTTAAGGTTTAATAAAATATCTTGTTGGTGCTTGTTAATAAGGGTGTAAATGTTCATTTAGATTACCATTCTTCATTTAATAACAAATGCAGTTGTAAGAAAATTGTGCTGATGAAAAAAGGCATTGCATTGCAGTTCGGATTAAATTTTTTAAATATTTAATATTATATTTAACTGTAATTATTCAAAATATTATTACATATTTTGGATGTTATAATCATGTTGATGAATAGAGTATCACACTTACCTTGTCACAGCGGGAGTATAAAGGTAAAGAGGCAGGCTTGTGCTGAGGAGAGACCCTGAACACTGACTGTGTCTGTGGGGGGCTGGGAGCTTGCTTTCGCCCTACTGATCTGTAAAATGAAGAAAGAGTTTCATGTTTTAGGTATGGTGAATATAATTACTACAGTAGGGATGTCCACTTTTTAATTAGCTCTCACAAATTTTTACTTGTTCATTATTTTTAAAGAGCAAAAATCATGTCTATAATAAGGCATGTACTGTATAATGTAAGTTAAGATAGTCCAGGCATTAAATATTTAAATACTCACTGTTATAAAATTTTAGATGGTCTGACAGAATGTTTGGGGTCAATATGTTAAAAAAAATACTTTTATTCAGCAACAATGCAATAAATAGATCAAAAGTGGGAGCAAAGACCTTTATAATGTTACAAAAGATGTTTAAATTCAAATAAACGCTGTAGTCATTAAAGAATCCAGAGATTCTGAGCACAACTGTTTTTAATATTGATAATACACAATGTTTCTTCATAACAAATTGAATGATATCTGAAGGTCTGAAAATTCAGCTTTGCCTGTAAATTATATTTTAAAATATATTCACAAAGACAACTTTTATTGTTAATTATAATAATATTTCAGACTTTTTTACTGTATTAAATCAAAATAAATGTGGATAAATAAATAAGTGTATAAGAGAGTTTCACTAACAAATCTCTTTGACCCCAAACTGTACAGTAGTATATATCTATCATTACTAACCCCCACAGCTTTCTAACAAAACACTCAATAATACCAGAAAAAGACCTGTAAAGTGTATGGAGCTTTTTAGAGGTAGCAGACTCCAGTTCATCCACAAAGAAAACTGTTCTCACCTCAAAAGGGTGATTTAGACAACTTTAAAGCTTAAATTATAAACAGGGTTTTACTGAATAATTCAAGCACTGTAACAAAAATACAAGCTTCACATTTAGACTTTTTTATACCCTCTGGAATGCTGGCCCAGTTAAATTCTATTGTAAGTGTGTTACTCTGACCATGAATTCGATTTTTTTTTATAAGGAACAAGTCAAAATAATTTTCTGTGCCAAACTACATTATGCCCTGAATTCCTGTTGATATGAACTTCCACTGAACTTGAAACTTAATTCCCTTAAGCTTCAATAAAACTCTAGGGGTATCTTGGTGTCCCTGAAACCAGCAGGAATCCAGGATCAAGCACATTTTGGAAAATGCACAATTGATGGTACCTGAGCTTTTGGATGGCGCTCTTCTTATTGATGCAGAGCATCTGAACCAGCGTTTTCCTCTTCAGACACACAATCAGTCCAGCCGACAGCAAGCAAAGAAGGGTGACCAGCACGCCCACGGCCACAGCGCTGCTGTCAGCTGTTGTCACATAGGACAGCACGCACATTAATACACACACTCGCACATCTGTTGTACAGCACGGCACAGAATGGCACAGAGAGGGAAAACACAAGAAGCCAAAGTCAGGTTAGAAAGAAAAAGGATCGATCAACATCCCTCTGTGTCTCCACCTGCATTGCTTTTACAAGCTGTCTCAAAATTCTTGAATGTCTGCTGAGTGACATCTAAGCACAGTGCTTCAGGTTTCCTCTAGTAAATCGATGACGTGTCCTGTCAATGCTGTTATGCTTTTCCACTGGAAAATCGTTTAATGGGTTTTGTAAGTACATTGTACTTTCGGGCTGCACTGTTCTACCTGCGGTGCGGCTGTCACAGAGGGGATGAAAGCGGTTAGAGCTAGTGCACTTCGTCAAGCAGTACAGTCGAGAAATCTGAATGCATGAGGCCAAAAAGGTTGAAACATACTCCATGCACGTTGGCAAACAGAAACGCTCCTAGGTAGGCAAAAATGTAATGTATTGATCGTTGCATTCTGAAATATGCTGACAAGCAATTAGTAATGCAATGCATGTATTAACTCTCAAGACATTATAACAGCCATTTGTGCACACTTCTTCAATAGTCAGTTTTCCTTTTTTTTAAGGTTTCCTCACTTTGCTTAATTTCTTTGTGTACAGTTGTTTCTAAAATACGTATATTTTAAAAAATAAAAACAGTTTTTTAATAAACCCCACTGTGTGTACAAATTGGTTTGTTCTTCTTTAGTAATTTGTTTTAGATAGAAGTGTCTGCTAAATGCATACATGACCTTTGTAAATTTGTAACCTTATTGTGACTAAGGATGGTCATTTTTTTTTATCATTTTGCAGTATTTACTTGAAATAAAGTTTAGAAATAGAATTCCGAAATAAAAAGGTTAAAGAAAACTGCTTTGTTCTATTTTGTTGTTTGAAATTTCTTTAAATGATACACACCAATAGAACTAAAGACAGATAGATGACAGATCTGTAACTAATATGTAACTAAGGATGATCATTTTTGTCATTTTGCTGCATTTCAAGTTAAAAGTTGTTTCTGTAATAAATTATTAAAATAAAAAAAACTTTGCATACTTGTTTAGAATAGTATGATTCTAACCTAAGTCTGGAAAGGAGCACATAAACACTGCAGCAAGTCATGCTATGTTAGTGTAATGCACACTGGTCTAGCAGGTAAGTCAAAAGTGCAGTTGTTCATTACTGTACCGGCTTGTCTCATTGGCCCACTGTCGACGCTGCCGCCAAACCCCGCCCTGTCACAGAAAGGAGGTGCCCAGTGAGCTTCACAGTGGCAGTTCTTCTTGTTGTTGCATTCCTGTAAACATAAAGCCATTGCCATCAATGCCACATGCAGCTCTAACCTCCTGATCAAATTTCCTGCTGGACATTATCAACAATCTCCTGCTGTTCACTGTTTAAGAAATTCTGGGGGATAATAGTATGAAATCTCCTCATGAGCATTCAGTTCATGGCTGCTCTGTTCAATGTTGCATTCAAGGGCAACATTTTTCCATTGGCACAAAACTGCATCAAATTTTTCCATCAGGGTATGTGTCAGGGGTCGCTGCATAAGTTGATTGATGTCACTTAATGTTTAAATCACAGTCTGAATATTAGATGTCCGCCTTCTGAAAGGAAACATGCAGCTATGTCTTTCATGCCATAAAAACGCAAGGAAACTTTCAGACTCTCAAACTCTTTTCTTGGATGCTGTGATGGTTTAAAAACAGACCCTCTCAGCAGACAGACTCTTACATTCCAAGGATTAATGAGATTGTTCGAGTCTTGATTTTGTGGAGTTGATCTTAAGACCTCTCAAGACTAGCATTAATCAAGATCTTGCGGGTTTTGGCGTGGGGCTTAAAGGGGTCTAGTATTGGTTTCAGTTTTTACTGGTCTTCTATTGTTCTAGGCCTGGGTCTTTAAGGGGTCGATCCAGCTTAAAAAACAACTAGCATTCTGAGCATCCAGGTTCCCAGAATGCTGACAGAGCTACCAACATCTTTATTAACAATGATAAATTCGTCTTGCAGCACCGATCCAGTAAGGAAATAGACCTTGGAGAAAAAAAATGGATGCAACTCCACAGCCTACAGACAAAAATAAGAATTCCAATTTAGGAAGCGCATAAGAAGAGAAAATAAATAAAACATTACACGCTGGAGCACGTGCCCTCCAGAGCTGACAGTGGGTGCAAATGCAAAAGGCAACGCGGGGGTGTTCTTGGCCACAACGTTTAGCGATTGCATTTTAGCAGTCCTCTGGCAAAACAGCGCATGTGCATGATGAATGGCACTTTAAATGGTACACAAATGAATTAAATATGACTCTTATAACCTTATTGGAGTGTCAGAGATTGATTCTGAAGTACTTTAACAGCTCAAGCCTCAAGTCACCCAGCATGCTGGGAAAACAATAGTGTGAGATAATTCAGGGTGAGGTTGAGTAAAAAAACAGTTTACACAAAATCTGAACTCACTTGAATGTTGTTTCAAATCTTTATGATATTCTTTTTTGAAACACAAAAGACTATACAAGATGCAATATTCTATACAAGGGACATATAAGGGTTTCCCTATATTCCTGGATAAACAAAGTCATACGAGTCACAAGAAAAAAATAAAAAACAAGATTAGTAAATGATGACAGATTTTCATTTTGAGTGAACTATCGCTTTAAATGCATCGAGCTTCCATGAAAGACCATAACTGACACAAGGTTATGCTGTAATCTAATTTAGAACAGTATCAATGTCTTATCTGAGCTTTTAACTGCTATTTTATTCATAGCGGTAATCTAGTTCAAGTGAAGTTATAGTATGTGCACCTAGTTAGCTAAGTGCTGTTATGGGCACAAGCTGTCCCCTTGGAAGACAGCTATAATGTAATGAAATGGATTTCTGTAAAAGATGAGACTTTCAGTAGAGGACAATAATTTGTGCTGACTTACTATCAACATTTCTGACTGATAACTAATGTCAGAGAAATTAAAAAGATTAAAAAAAAAAGTTTTTCAGCTGATTTGAGGAAATTTCCACTGACAGTAGAAGCAACCTTACCCCTCTTCCATTACAGTTCCCAGAGCACTTGTGCACTCCAAAGACACTGACATTCTGACACTGCCTGTTCAAACAGATCTGTTATGATGAGAGAGAGAAAGAGAAAAAATCATATATTTTATTGGCCTTACTGGTCGACTGAAATGTTATATACATGTATATAATATACTGTTACAATATATTACCATCTTTAGGTAAGTACACCTTTAAGTACATGCAAATTGACATGCTGTAAAATAAAGTACAAATGAAAATGAGGTATTTGCTTAAAACTGAACAAACAATCATAATTAATTTACTAAAAAGCAACTGATACATATTTTTTAGAACAAAATAATAGTTACAATAATTTAGTGTTTATTTAAAAAAGGGATAATTAAAATTACTTAAATTAGTCATTTTAAATGATCTTTTTCCTAAAAATATTAAGTGCTACGTTGTATAATATAATATAATATAATATAATTATACAAACATATAGCCTAATATAAAATGGATGTTGAAACAAATATACACCAATGGTCAGTGGAAAGCAATACAAATGGCCAAATATCATCTTAGCCTGACTGATAAACCACTCGCATAATTGTATTATCTCTACTAGATTATTTGTTCTCATACCATTCCATCAGCACACTTAGTGCCTGCCAATACCAGTCCTGGATCAGGCATATCATCACCCAGGTAAACATGTGTCCCACGGCACAGAATACGCCCACCCTCCTGCAGAGGTATGTTTGTCTCTATGGAAACCGCATTGGTTCCAATCACTGGCCTGTTGGCACCTCCTTGGCATTGAATTTTCCCACACCTAGCATCCCTGTTTAAATCACATAGACAAAATACATCAAGAGAGCATGCAACAACAGTGCTAAATGTTTTTACACTGAACAAATGGGATAAGGTGATAAAACGCCTGAAAAACAGAGAGGAGATTGTGTTGTCTTGAGGTAACCCTGCCTTTCACACCCTCTCACTCATCTGTGAGAAGCAAAGAGTGTAATTAATAGTGACAAGAGATTACATGTAAAACCACGGGGCTGCCACTGTCTCTGAATAATAATGTCACAGCTACAAAGAAATTCATGAAATTTCATTCATTGCAACATGTTTGATGGGCCATCCCAAAATAATTAGACAAGAAGTGATATGAATGAATCAGGACAACCTTAAGAAATACTATTCTTACATTTAGCATTTTTTATTTTTAATATTTTTTTGTTTTGAGAATGGGCATCATGACAATTACTTTTCCTTGTCAGTCACTGGTTCTGTTTTTTAATTATGTATGCTGTTTTGGCACTAAAAAAGCATAGGACCACAAAATTAAGTAGAAAAAAAGTTACAAAGCAGCAAAGAAATAGTTTAACAAACAGAAGAGAACAATGCTGTATCAGACAAGGAGAACACGCGAAACAAAAAGCAAAGCAAACCAAAACGAAAACAAATCATCAAAGCTAAATAAAGTCAAAATAAACGAAGCAGAACAAAAGAGAACAAGAACACTAAACAGAGAGTGGCGTTTTGCAAAACAAGCAAAAAACAAAACAAAAACAAAACTAAAAGCAAGGCATAAGAAGCAAAAATATAATAAAATAATGGAATTGTTTTGTAATTAAAAGGTTAAAGTGCAAAGTTCTGCAGTATTATGACCCAACTGTACCTTGCTTGACATTTAGCAAAGGAACCTTTGGAGTCTTTTCCACAATTTCCATAGGGATCACCTGCAGAGTTTACTCTTTCAAAACAGATTCCCGGGGCAGGTTTTGCTCCTGGAAAACAAGAAAGAATGAAAATAAAGTAGCATATGCCCACTGTCAGAGATGGAAATGTGTCACTGTACAATCCTTCCATCTTGTTTCAGCTTGCATATAAACCAAAAACAGATGAAAGGATAACATATGTCAGACTGTGTCCTGAATCCTTTTGGAAGGGAGTACAAAAAGACATATGGAATAAATAACAGCAATCAGTCTGAGTTTTCATATTTCTTGAGCTTGTTATATGAATGCATGCTGGACTGAAGTTCTGGTTTGACAATGGTTACATATAGAATTACAGTGTCAAAAAAATATATGATTAATGAAACGTATATCTGCTGAACCCTACAATAAATTTTTGGTCAACCAAATGGGGGCAAAGGAACCCTGCAGCTATCCGCATATTGAATCTACACAGCTACAGTACCAACCTGGTCCCCACAGAGTGATGCATTGCTGCTCATGAGTCTGACAGATGCCGTTGTAGCAGTAACCATCAATATTGTGGCACGCGTGTCCATCATGCAGGTACACATTGGCAGGGCAGTGGGGGTTTGTTCCGGTGCAGAACTCAGGTAAGTCACAGGAGTTACTGGACTCTCTACAAGGAGTCCCAGCTGGTTTTAACTACACAGACACAGGAACAAAAGGCTTCAAATAACAACAGAGAGCAAACATAAAGTGCACAGTGTCACCTAAAGGAGATTTCTTTCAAAATAAATATATACTCAACTTTAATGCAGGCACAATGGGACAAACTCAAAGTCATGCAGAGAGATGCTTGGCATGAATCTCAAAGACTATTGGGTACATTGTGGAAAAGTTCAAAAACTATTCCCTGAACTTGCACTAAGAAAAGAAATGGAGTTTAAGGAAGTGGCATGATTAAATTCTTTTAGTTGCTATTTTCATTTAATGAATCAGTATGTCGAAAGCTTGTTGTACAGTTGTTGGTTGTAAAGTCTGTGAGAACATGTATCCCTGTTCTGGGGTCTGTTCCGGAGGGCCCTGGTCTGGCTTTTTTCCCCAGTAAGTAAATGAGCTGAGCGCTCTGATTTATGTGTCTGGAGGCTTGAGAGGAAACTGAATGTCTATGTTTGGAGCGCAAATGTTGGTTCATGTTGCACTTATTAATGGGGCAAGGAGAATGTGATTTCCACGCCTTTATATTACACACAGAGAAAGAATGAATGAAGAGGAAAGAGGGACGGGAGAGATTTACAAAAGTACCTGGCAGTCTTCACAGCACTGTCCATGGGCACACACCGCATCTCCCTTGAGAGTGCAGGTTGTAGCATTACAGCAGGGATTCAGACACTCCTGAAGAAAACACAGGAACGACAATAGATTTAGGATTTATATTTCCCCTATAGATATAGACAACACATTTCCCCACCTGTAAGTCGCTTTGGATAAAAGCGTCTGCTAAATGAATAAATGTAAATGTAATGGCACGTGTGTCACTGCATCACATAGGAAAAGTTAACAATAGCACTCTTTATTTAACTATGGTCCTAAAGTTGTTTAATTTTAAGTGTCAGAAACATGTTAAAAATCTGTGACCTGACAACACAAAAAGTTAACCAAAATAAGTAAAAACAAACAAACAAACAACAAAAGCAGGCAAAGAAAATGACAGACAAAACAAAGAAATCACAAAACTAAGCAAGTAAACAAAGAATAAAATGAAAAAGCAACACAAGCAAAGTAAACAATGAAAGCAAAAGCAAACAAAAACCAAAACAAACCAAGGCAAAACAAAACAGAAATAAACAAAGAGAAAACCAATAAAACAAAAGTCAAAGTATGAAAAATAAAAACAAATCAGGGGATGTAAACAAAGAACAAAAAAAAAAACTAACAAAAAAAGCTGAATAAACTAATTAAATCAAGAACAAAGCTTAAAAAAATCTAACAAAACAACAAATGAAGTAAGCAAAACAAGCAAAGTAAACAAAGAACAAATCTAAAAAACAAAGAGGAAAACAATAAGAAAATTACAAAAGCTTACATTTTAATATAGGTCATTTATATATTATATTTAAGTCAGAAAGTGACTTTAAAAAGAAGGTGGATAATTATATAAAGTTGACAAAAAGCTAAATACAATTGCATTGGGTGCAAGAAACCTTGACTAATATTCTAAGCAGACAAATAAAATGGTACAATCGCACAAGCTATGACCCCTTTAATTTGACATTAGATAATTAGGGGTTACAGAAAAACAATGGAAAGAAAAAAAAAAGGCTGAACAGTCGCCCTGTGTAAACACTGTATTGAATATTAGTTCCAGGTGTGGAGCTCATATTCTTTTAGGAAATTCCCTTCTGTCAACCAACTCTTTGCATCCATGGTAACAAAAAAGAATGTTTGGAAACGTTACTGTAGGTTTGTGTATGCGAGTGCATTGACATGTCTGGTTTAAATTAGTGGTCCATGCATTGTTCAGAGGAAAAAAAAGATGTTGTTTTCTCAAACTCTGAACTCTTGATATCAGTGAACCGTGTTCATGTGTGTACGTGTCTAAGTGAGTGACATCATCACTGACCCGAGACTGGAAGTGATGGGAACGTCAGAGTCCAAGCACAATTGAAGGAAAGAGGACATTTATCTCAGAAAAGAGAGGGAGAGGAAGAGAGAGAAAGAGGTGAATTTTGTAGACTAAAAATCATGTTTTGTTGTAGTGAAGCAGAAGAGCTTTGTTCTTCTCTAACAGTACACAAGAAGCTCATTAAGGCCTCAAGCACTAAAGTTTTGTTTCATACAACACACACACACACACACACACACACAAAATGTCGATGGGACTTTTTATTCCTCTCTTTCACTCCTTTTCTCCCACTCTTAACAAGGTTCTGGTGTGAGAGGTGCTGGAGGGTTGGGCTGGGTTAGGTCTGTCGCTGGCTCCAACTGCTCCTCAGAGTCACAGCAATCTCTTTACAGACCTGCTGTTCTCTAAAACTATCATCATGAGTGAGAAACGATGGGGGATGGGTTCCTCTCATCCTTCTACCCAACACTCAAGACCCGCTGCTGGGCTTCCTCTCTGCTCTTTACCCGTTTCCTCCCTCGTTCCCCCCGGTGAGATCACTGGAGCTCATGGGTGCCATTCTGAAGCAAACTTTTCCCCATAACAAGATCCTACACTTTAAAGTTTAGGCCAGGCTTTTTTCCTCAGGTCTGCACTGACACAATATGCCTGCATGACATCTAAATTACATAGACCATTTTTGAAGTCTCCAGTTCCATTACTACATGATATTTACGAGGCATTTTAGCATTTATTTATAGGACAGCGGAGACAGACAGGAAGGGGAACAGAGAGTTGGAACGGGATCAGACTGCACAGATGACGTCGTCTGGACTCAAACCTTGGTCCTAACAGCTCTTTTACGTCACAAACGCACTACAGCTCGGACAGGAGCTGCGAAGTTTATTTGAATAGGTCAGAATTGCACAGAACTTTCCTGTTCAGAATATTTAGCAGTTTTTAGGGCATTAATAACTCAAAAGTAAACTGAATTTCATACCACAAATGATTTCAAAGACACCCTGCAGTAACTGAAATAAGATTAGTGACATGGCAGTCGCTTGAGTTTTTTTTTTTTTTTTCATTTTATATTCAGTAATAATAGTGTAGCTAATAATTTCTATGTATCATATTTTATATTTATAAAAAAAAATCTTTTAATTTAATTTAAAACTAAAAATAAAGCTGGCATCAAAAAGTAAGAAAAAGACTACTCTAGTAAAAAGTAATTTATTCAAAATATATTTATTTTATACTAAATATAGTTCAAATCTATAAACATATTTACTGACATATCCATATTGAAATCCATGATTTAGTCTGTGAATATTAATATTAAGACTGGATATGGACCTGGTTCAGATAATCCTAGCAGGGGTCTGCTTTGTTGTGACGTACAAATGTCTTTGATGTGTGTGAGTCTTTCATACCTCCGGCTCTCCGCAGTCACACTCCTCTCCTTCCTCAATGTAGCCGTTGCCACATTTTTGTCCCCCGTAGAGCATTTTGACTTCAGGCATATTATATAAACACATGCCCACCCCCTTCTCCAGACTAGCCACCAGATCCTTCTTACTGCACGTACTGAACACTGTGGGGAATGGGTACCTGTTTCACAAAAAAAAAAGGAAAGGAAAAGAGAAATTTAATATATTTTCTTTTGTGTTTTATTTATTTATTTAGGCTTCTTATTTTATATTTAATTTATTTTTCTACATTTTTGAATAATGTTATTTAGATTTTCTTTTGTTTATTTAAAATTTATATATATTTATTTTTTTCCCATTACACTTCTTGTTGTTCCCTTGTCTGTCGTACACTACGACGTATGTCGTATCGACAGACTGGGTCTTTATGCCTGAGAGCCCTGATTCGCTCAGTATTGAGAAAAACGCCAACGAGTTGGCAAGTGGTTAATTGCACACCAGCCGTACCGGCCCGGCATGCCGGGTATAAGTAGGCTCA
>JAUCMT010000388.1:0-13342 GCA_032357475.1 Enteromius thamalakanensis
TATTGAAAATGCAAATTGGTAAATTCAATTCCATTTTACTAAATATTTGTGTGAATTATATTTTAAACAGTTTATTTTAATATAAACACACTATAATTTATTACTTATCAAAAGCAGGGTTTATTCGGTGTGCGCGCTTTTCAAAAACAGCGCATATAGGACATTCAAAAATACATTAGATTAAAATGCATTTATATTTACAGAGAACGGAAGTTAAATAGTTTGTGAATGTTCGTTTGAACCGTGCTTTTCGGGAAACAGAAGGCTATGGAGGCTTTCGGGAAATGGTGGAGAAGGGGAGGAGGAGGGGAAATGAAAGCTGGGAGAATTTATTGTGAAGGGGAGAGATTTGATTGGGCATGAATAAACAAGGGATGATTAGGTAAACGGGCTGCCAGCCATGTGTGATTACTTATTCAGCGATCCTCTCGAAAACTCTAGATTTTTTGCAAAACTTATACTTTGGTATAAATTACCGAAGTTGGACCAAACACATTAAGAATGTCATGTACATTAGTGTAGATGAAATTTAAAAAGATTGAAAACTTGAATTGATTGAACTGTTACCATAGTATAAGTGCCCAACCCCAGGGTGTTCCAGACGATATGAACCTGTAAAAAGTGTACAGTATGTTGCTTAAAATCATTAGTAAATTGCAGTATTTTAGTGACTATTACAGTTTTTTTCTGAGTGTTATCATTTCATCAGCTAATTATATGACTATTTATACATTTTTGTTTGGAAATGTATGAGACTGTGTGGGTGTTTCATTGCAGTAGTTGGTCTAAGAATCCAATATACTCCACACCCTCTATGTCATCTGTTAATCGTCATCGGTATCTACTCTCTTCACCTGTGCTGTCGGTGTCTTTATCCTCCACTATATTGTGACGTCATTCAGACAAATAGCAAGTGATCTTTACAAAAGAGTCTGCAGAAGTGAAGAAAACCAAGGTGTGAGGCCAAATGTGGAAAGTAGTTGACCTGTGTGCAGCACTTTATATACTGTAATTCTCTCTTTTCAATCTGCTGCCAGAAACAATATGACCCTGTCCATGATTCCTGTCAGCTACATGAGCTGGTGCCTTGAACCAGTTAAAAAAAGACCATCTTATACCTTTTAAAAACTCTGATTTTAGTGCTTTGTGATTTACTTTGAAGACATGCCCACTTTCTACAGTATAACTAAAAAAACCTACAGCCTCTAAAATGTCTCCTGATCTTCTTCTGTACCTTTTCATCATTGCCAACATGTACACCACACTGCATCAGCTTCTCAATAATTCTGATTCACCCTTCATGGTATCTAGAAAATTAGGCCTTTATCCCACTTTATTCCAGAGTCCAGAGACCTTTAGTGGTCAGACTAGGTCCATTCCCTCTTTGCCACACTGCTACTGCTACTGGCCAGATAATGACCTGCTCATCTAACTCGTGCATTTTGAAATATAACGATTCAGAAACAAGAAACTTTTTTTTTTTTCACGCACATAACAACAATTAAATCTCCAGTTACACCGAAGCATTGAGGCAAATTCTTCAGATTCCTCAACTTTAGGACCCACATTAATTACTGTCTAATACTGATGAACTGATTTTCATGTTATTTCTTTATTAAATGGTATACTATTTGAACATTGTTATTGAAAAAATAAATAAATAAAAAATAAAATCACTCGTTTTAATACAAGTAAATTTAGTAATCACATTATAATGTAATATGTACAGTGTGAAATTAGTTCAGTTTTATTAAACGGTGTTGTTGCATTATCTATAAGGTAATTCATGTGCGTTAAAGTAGGAGAAATAAGCATGAGCAATTAATTATCTAATTATTTAAAATGCTTATACAACCATATACCCTGTATAAATGCAACTAAAATGCCATCCACAAGCCTTAAAAAAAGATTAAGGCTTACAATAAGATATCATTTTTTATCATTAGTTAGTGCATAAACAGAATAAACTAACACTGAACAATGTATTTTTACATTAATCTTTGCTAATGTTAGTTAAGAAAAATATTCATGTTCGTTTACAGTGTGTACACAACCATTAATGTTAACTTTAAATTTGAATAATATACTACTAAGATTTGAACATAATGATAACTAAGATGAATGGCTATATAAATGTTGTTCATGTTAACTATATTTAAATATTGTTAATTAATGTTAACCAATATAATAGTAAAGTGTTAATAGAAATACTTCTCCAAGCCTTCTTTGTATACATCATTTTATATAATTATTCAGATTCTGTGGCTTGTGGCAGGCCTTCTGACAGGCAAGGTCGAGAATTATCAGTCTCATAAGCTTACATGCTAATTCCTCAACATTAGCGCAATTTTCAGAGACACTGCCCATGCCGCCCATAAGCTGCTCTTCATTGTTCTTTAATCAGAAAGCTGTTGTTCAGGAAGCACTAGATAGAAACATGTGCATGACAGCAGAAAACAGTTTAAATTATGACTGAATACTGCCACACACCTGACTCCGCCCAAGATGTGTCATGATCATGAGGCACTGCCCCAAGCAGCTCTGCCCTCATTTTAGTGTCTGCTGTATGTGTACAGTATTTGCTCAGAGTGGGGAGCAGGTGGTGAAATTTGGAGAACATGACCAACTCATTAATGATGAATATCTCAGTCCCATTGCCCTGCCTGGATGCTTCACTTCTATGATACAGTAGACAAAGCTGCACAACGTAATGTATCTCTCATCAAGTATGCACATTGGGTTTTGCTGAAAAAACACATGCTTAAGATGTTTGGGGTGCTTCTCAGACAATGACCTAAACCCATCTGTGCTTAAGTATATATTCAAACAATTCCATATCAGATGAGATGATAGCATGAGTATAGTTCTAGTAGGAATGACAATGCAAAGTGTCATCGTTATTTATAAATAATTAATAAATTTGTTGCACGAGTTGGAATTTAATTGATGACATGAAATTAAACAAAATGACTGGTCTGCTTTTTATTGATTCAACGTGTATTAGATTGGCAGCCCTAGGTTGAAGTATTTATGAGAGGATGCAATCAAATCACTCCTCTTTAAATAAACAATCATCTCAATGCACACTCACCCCCTATGGTGGAAATGTAGATTGCATTAGCATGTAATATTCATTACAAGTGTTTATGATTTATTGTTTATTTTTGATTTGATGCTTCATGGATTGCGTGGAAGGAATTACGTGCATTTGATTACATATTTGGTGTCATGAACACATTTAACTTTGTCTGATAGGTTAAGTGCACTGGAATATGTATCATTTTAGTCTAAAGTGATGCTGCTTTAACTCATGCTGCATTTGTAGCTCAAGGAGAGATTAGCAGATCAGAGGTCACATGAAATTCTCACATCTGTATACTGCCTTACTATGAACATGAGATTAGAACTTAATTCAGAGGGTATATTTTATGACTGTCTGTGGAAGTGTGTATGCATAATATTGTCTTACAGTATGACCAAAGAATAGTTAATATTAGTCAATTCACACCATATGGTAATGCAAAAATGTAATTATACTTTTGTTTACTTATTGGCATCTGTTTTTGTGAGAACCTTTCTTTGTCCAGTTATAAAAATAAAAATAGGGTGAATCATCTCTTACATAATGTAAATAGTTACGAAATGAAGTTATTTACATAACTGTCACAACACCAAGATTAGGATGATTACTTTATTCATAAACAATGGCATTTACATGGTTTTCTAAGCTACAGTAGTCCCTAATACTGTTTTATTACCATAGTAAAACATGACTTTTGTCTTTCTCCTTCAGACATTCACTATTTTCTTCTCTACTCTTTTGTTAGTAGGTCAGCAGTAATTTACTGGCAAACTCCCGATCCGTCTATGGCATTCAGCTTGCCTGTTCTTTTCAGTTCATACAAAAGCTCTCTCACATTTCATTTGTTTTTTCTCCTTACTCTCCTGTCAAGTCAATACTTCTCAGAGTGACTACCATTGAAATCCTTTTTATTCCATATCTTTTGGGATGAACTATCTTTGTCTTTCTTTTCTTATAGTCTATTTGTGGCATGTTGACTGTAATATAATAACTGTAAATATCCATGACTATTATGTGAAGGATTCTCTGGACACAGAACATCACATCTGCCCTCAGCTTTGTCACCCCTGAAGGTAAAGTGTGTAATTTTTTCGAAGTTAAAATACTTTCTCCTAAAACAGTCTAATGTGTAGAGACAACTATAAATAAGCTATTCATAGGCTGATTTCCTAAGTAGTGGGAACACGGTTGCTCTGCGCCACTTTCAAAGCAATTCTGTATTTGAGCTGTTGATAGGCTACCTATTTCATCTGTGCCACTGTTTCATTTGCCAAAAAAAACTGTCAGTCAGGTAATGTTGTGAAAGAACTGGTAAATATCCTAGGGAAACCTGTCCGAAAAGCGAAAGAAAAAAAAATTCACTGTTAATTTGACACAAATGACACACAGTGGATTTAACTTGATTGTGATCATGCTTGCTAAATGCTAATAATAATGAAATGCATCCTTTTCCTGATCATTAAATTATAGGTTGTTGTGTAGCATTTATCTTTTTTAATCAGCCTCTGTTCGTGTGCGAGTTGAATTAATTAAATCACAGTTTAACACACTGAACATGATAGTCCTTGTCTCTTATTAATTATCACCAACCCCAACCTGCTAATCATCATCAACCAAGCAACAGGAAGTCAAGTGTGGAATTTTGATTAGAAACTGATTATTGCTGTGGGTGTGTGTGTTTGTGTATGGGTAGGAGATGTTCAGGTGTCTTATCTGATGGTGTACACACAGTGCCTTCAGTTTAGTATTTCCAATATTGGTACTATGAAGCAAAGTGGCTGTGATTTGGTAGCTTTATAATGAATCTCCTCTCTGTGTTTAATTGAATGCTTCCAGACTTTCTTTAGAAATGAAAACACTCAAGATAATGAAAGTGGAGTGTTTTAGGACCTGCACTTAGAGAAGGAGCTTATTAATGCTTCACAATGCAGTCGAAGTGGAGAAAACACTCAACATACCTTTTTATAGTCACCACCCTGACATAATGAAACACTCTGAGGCAAATTCACATTTGTGTATACTATTTCAGTGCCAAAACTTGAGTTGCACTGTACTATTTTAGACCCATTTTTATAGTCTGCTGTAAGTCATCAGCCATAAGCTTCTTTGCCACCATCTGGCTGAACCGTTCTCTTTGCTTAACCATATCATTCCTTACAGAAAACATAACTGAAACCTTGCCCTGACGGTGGAAAAGCTGCTTATGATTGATAACTGTGATGAAGTTCCTATGGCACCTGTGTAAAAGAGCAATTAAAAGTTCTGTTGCCAATGTCAATGCTACCTTGTCTACAGTATATGTATAACACGCAACATAAATATTTAGCTTTGGTTTATGATGTGATACTCTTTTGGTTTCACGTGTCACTGAAGAATCCAAGTGCTTTTAAAAGACTTATTTTAGAGACATATACTGCATGGTCCAACATAAAACATTTACACATTTGTCCAAAGTCTCATACATTGTTGTTAAGGTACTGTATAAGACGTACATTTCTGCCAGTCCTACCATTCTCAGAGAATGGAATCTATGGCCCTGTACTGTAGAAGCATTCTCTGCTGTGTGAGCTACAGGAATGCAATTCAAAATGTCACTGATAATGTTAAGTGGTGTTAGCTTGTTCGCAAGATCTCACCAGATATAACATCATTGAATTATTAACAAAATAAAAGTCAAGGCAAAATCATCTCATTTATTTAAAGTACCCCTGTCAAAGGGTTATGAAAGCTTCATATTTTGGTTTTGGAAGTCCCAAACAACAGGTTGACATGCATAAAAGATCAAAAAGGTTTCACAGTGCACTTTCAGATTTGAGACTTTTTTTGTCCAAAGTAGTGTACATGGCACATGTACAATACTTAATAAATATGCATGTAAAATGAAGTGAAGTGATGCTGTAAAGTACACCAGTTCATGGTAATCTGCTGCACTGAGTGTTGGCAAACTGTGGCAAGCAAATTATTTTCAGCACAGATTTTTTTTTTTTGTTAGGCTTGCTGTGTTACCCAATTTGCATAAATCATTTAGTGAACTGGGTGTTACAAGAAAAACAGACAGCATGGGTAAATAAACAACACTATCAGCAGACATGGTTCAATCTTTGTCAAATCCCTAATTTATTTCTCACTTTCTTTTTGTCCTTTCTTTCTTTGCCGCTTCTCCTTTTTTCTTCCTCCTTCTTGCACAGTCTTTTACAATAATAAAGAGTGTGTGTGTGAGGGAGAAGCTGCAGGCAAATGCAATAAAACACATAACTGACAAGATCTTAATTGAGCTGCTGGATTCAGCTCAAGAACACACACACACACACACACACACACAAATCTAATAAGAACCCAGTGAAGAGAGGGAAGGTGGACTGAAGAGGGAACGGGATGGAGGGCATCGAAACATTTGCTAGATGGGGAAGAGATTAAGAGCGGGAATTCAAGAATGAGTTTAGTTAAGAGAAGAGCTGGAGTTTGAAAGCAAGAGGCCAGAGAAAGGTAAAAAGAACTCAACTGTATTTACTCAGCCCTCATCTTAGAAGTTTCTCAGCTCATGAATAATCTAAGCTAAAGGCTGATCAGTCAAGCTGACACTGAATTAATGGATTGAGCGAAACATGAGGATAGGAAAATTGTTGAAATTGCTCCATTGGGAAGGAAGATTAAATATAAGAGACACTTATGATCTGTAATACTTTCAAATTCAGAACGTTTGCTTCTGAGTTTGTGCAGTTGCCCTTATACTTGAATGTATGGTAGGTACATCCCTTTGTAAAGCAGAAAATCCCACTGTCAACAGAATAATTTTTCATCCTCTTTAAAAAATGTATTCACTCTCTTTGTCTCTGTCTTACTCTCTCTGTTCCTCACAGAGAAGAAGATGAGAGCTATTGATTAAGCCTGCTTTAATTTAATGTATCTGTCAGTTTTAATTGAACAAAGATGAATGAATGTGTAATGAAGTCAGTGGGTGATGAAAGTGGGAACACTATAACACTGAGGTCCTATAGCCATAATAATATTCGGTTGTTCTCAACAGGGGCTTTTATCCTCTTGCATATCCATATATAGTATACACTCACATAAACAGTATGTAGAAATATATAATATAATATATAATATCTGAATAAATAATATATCACTCTTCCACTCTGTAATTTTATTTTCAGATTTGATACAACTGTGGTCCTGAGTGGACTTAGTATACCTCTGCATAATATCTCATTTAACAATTATATATATATATATATATATATATATATATATATATATATGTCAAGAACTTATGTTTACAGCTCATTCGAGTTGCAAATATACTTTAATGTACAGTAGTGTGGACCAGGTAAATGTTTTATAATGTTTGCAAAGATTTAATAACAAAATCATTTTTATTCATAAATATTCACAGTGTTGGCATGTCAGGAGTCAATTACATTTTAAAATACTATTTTGAGTAAATATTTTATAACATTACCGTTTTTACTGTATTTTCAACTGTAGCATGTCACATGTACCACAATGTATCGCATAAATGTAAAATCATGGTACTTTATTTTTTTAAGTGATTGGCTGAACAGGTTTAGTGTGCTTGTTAAATTGTTGTGCAGTTCTTAATATAGCTCAAGGTTGTTGTTTGAGGAGAACAAAGTAATATCTCTCTATGGGAGTAAGATGTTCTCACTTTGTTTATTAATTATGAAGCAATTATTCTGAATCTTGTACTTAAAGTTTCCGCCCTCAGTGACATTTACATTGGCGCAACAGAGCATCATTAATAATGCATGAAATGATTATGTATTTTGGGTGTGTGCTTGTTTACTGTATGTCAGTGTTATTCAAATACTGATGTGAATTACAGATGAGATGACATTTTTGCTGTTTAGAGTCATAGTTTCACAGCATATATGTGCGTGTGTTAGAGTAATTAAAATTGAATATTATGTAAGTGCGCTAAAAGAAATAGCACTGTGTCACCATGTCTCTATTTTCCTCTTTTTACAGGAAAACAATCGAGGTGAAGATTATAGATGATGAAGAGTACGAAAAGAACAAGACCTTCAGTATTGAGTTAGGAGAGCCAGTCCTTCTAGAGATTGGACAGAAACATGGTAAATTTACATCTACATTTAGTCATTTAGCAGATGCTTTTATTGTGACTTACAAGTGAAGACAATAGAAGTAATCAAAGCCAAAAAAAAACAAAAACAAAACAGTTATGTGTATGTACTGTGACAAGTCTCGGTTCATCTAACACAGTAAACATAGCTCATTTCTTAATAATAAATAAAAAGAAGTAGATAGAATAAAAAAAAGAATAGGGAATGTTAGTGTTAGAGGGTCATTTTTTAAATAAAAGTAAAACAATTCAAAGCAATATATATATATATATATATGAAGAAAAACGTACATAAAATAGAATTATAATAGAGAGTTCTGATGTTAGAGGCTAAAATGAAGATGGATGTGTTTTTAAGTTTTAAATTGCAAAATCTATAGACAGGTTTTAAGACATCTGGATGAGCTGAATTGAAATGCATTTACAAATAAGTGCAATTTTAATATGATAGCAGAAATTCATAGCTTGATAGATCCTTTAAATGCAGGATCTGCAGATTGTGTGTCTAAATCTGGTACACTTACATGATGTTCATGTCACATAATGTACATTTCCCCCTTTTAAAATAAAGGATAAAGAAATATGTATATTGCATATACCCATTAACAAAGAATACCCAAACTGTTTAAATTGATCTTTAGTATTGGTAAATTTTGAGTGGACAACATTTGCGTGTGTGGATCTTCAACTTACTATTTATTAATCTTAGGATTTCACACCTTTGCTAATCAGATGTATAGAAATAAAAGACTGTTTGCTAATTAACCATGGAGTACACCACTGGATGGAAGCAGCTGAATGTTTCCTTTTTTATTTACACCAGCAGCCTTGTTTATGTGTCACTTTTTGTTGCTCATTCTCAGATAATAACAAAAAATTAAAGCTTGCAAATGAGCAGAGCAGTTGAAGCCACAAATAAAAAGATTGTGGAGGTCATTTAATGAGGAGAGCATGAACAAAGTGATAAAAGATGAAAGGTTACAGATAAAAGGAAGGCGAAAAAAAGCTAAATTAAAAACAGGAATAAAAGAAATTGAGCGTTCATGATGAACACAGATTACGTAATTCTCTTTTCAGCTTTAAGCCATTTTTAATAAAGTGAAAATGATTTCTTTCTTTGCCTCTTAGCATGCACCATTTCAAATCCCCTGGCTTAGTAAACAATGTGTACTGTAGAAATATGTTTACAGTTATGGATTAAACACTAATACCTGCAGGCTTTGAAGTGTGTTACCTCAAAAAGTAATTGGCTGTCTCTATCACCTTGTGTTAGCAGTGCGACTATCACTATTGCCTGCATTATTTATACAGCCTTCTCTGGCAATGACCCTTCCATCTTTAACACCTTATTTTACAATTCAATTAGCACAATGGCACAGATTTATGAAATGCTTGTCAGTTTCAGAAATCGCAAAAGTTTATTATTCCATCCAGTCATCAATCTCTGTTACAGCTGTTAATTTGTCACCTCTGGCTTAGTTGGGGGCACCTAATTTAGATTATCTTTGTTTTGATTACAGAGACCGTCTCTGCATTTAATAAATTAATAGTTTTTCTTTGTGATGTTTGTGTATGCTTAGGAGACTCTAATGAGAATAAGCCAGAGATTGGGGCAGAGGAAGAGGAAGTAGCTAAGATGGGATGTCCTAATCTGGGAGAACATACCAGATTGGAGGTGGTGATTGAAGAGTCTTATGAATTTAAGGTAAAACTGCCTATTAAACTATTAAGATATAAAGTAATGCACCGAGTTACAAATACGTTTTTAGCAATGCATGCTGATTATGAATGTGTAATATTTAACCAGTATCACCACAGTCATTACATTTTTAATACTTTTGCACAGTTCTTATGGTTAAATACGTGCTACACATTGAATTTGTAAAAAAAAAAAAAAATCAAAATCAAACATTTAATTTACTGTGGTTTACTTAATTTTACAGAGACTTGAGTTGATGAAGGTAAAACTACAGCAACTGGCTCCAAGTGACACAACATTACATACAGTTACATAAAGTTGCACTACACAGGAACAGAACCCACAATCCCTGGTCATTCATCTCACTGCATCACTGAGAAGTCATGGCACAGCGCCACTGAGAAGATATGGGTTTATTCTGAAGCTCCATATTTCAAGTGACAATCAACTAAAGTTTATGATTTTCTTAATGTAAATGCAACAAATATAGTGTTTAATAAGCTCAGATGAGATCATACTTAAAACAATAAAATCACAAACATCTGAACCAGAAGCATCATTTCTTGGCACAGTACCTACGCTGGTCTGGAAATGTTCAACACCCATGACCTGAAAGGTTTGGGATCAGTGGTTTAGTAGAGTGTGCCACTTAGTTCACACACTTTCAACAAGCTGCAGAGGAGAGGCTTAGGTGTGAGAATGAGCGCCCCCAAAACAGGTCTTTAGGATTTTAACCAGAGTACCTAGCATGCTGAACTTCAGCATGACCCAAGGAATCCAAAGACACCGTAGAATCCAAGAAAGAGTAGAATTTTCTGACTGACTATCCAAAAATTAAAAGCAAAATCACATTTTCTCATTGTCATTATCCATAGGTTGCGCTGTTCCCAAATTTGCCACATATCCTCAGATCATGGAGTTGAGAATACAGAGTATCATTTCAAATTATTAAAGTTTGTCCAAGATACAGCCTCTGAACCAATTCTGTGCCATCTTTAAGTTTGCAACATAAAAGAAGAATAAAAAAATAAATATTCTGTGTAAATTTCTCTATAGTTTTGGGCAGAACTGGATCCATTTTGAAGGAGTAGTGAAAAAATGGAATATTGTTCTTTTCAAAATGACTGCTAGTGTAATGCATACAGGCTTAATGTAAGCTTTTTACAAAAAAAGTGTGAACCTTAAAATGAGGTGTACTTAGTATTTATTTTATTTTTGTAGAATTAGGGGTTCAAGAGTTATTACCACTTCAATTTTGAATTTTAAACTGTTTTTGGCACCAAGGAGTTGGTCCTAGAGACCAAAGAACAAAGTTGATCACAATTCATGGCCATCACTACAAGTGTACAAATGTTCCCTTCATAGGGCTGCCATAGACTCCCATTGGGGAAAAATAGCAGTAAAGAAAACATACAGATAGAATAGAGGCTACAATCCCTTTGTGACTTAAGTCAAAGCATCAAACTGTGCAACACAGACAGAAAGCAGTTCTTAATATGTGCCTGCACCTGTCTTTGTGTGTGTGTGTGTGTGTAGAACACGGTGGATAAGCTCATTAAGAAGACTAACCTGGCTCTGGTAGTCGGCAGCAGCAGCTGGAGAGAGCAGTTTGTGAGTGCTGTAACTGTGAGTGCAGGTATGCTATTTCCTGTTTGTTCACCCTTTACATTTTGTATGGGCATTATCATTCTTTATTGAGACACTTTGACATTTATAAATATGTATTAATGCATTTTCAGCTTCTGCAAACTTATTAAACTTAGTTCTTGATTTATACATCCACTTTGCATGATAAATAATATACACAAAAATTGGGGTCAGTTTATTTATTTATTTATTTTTGAAAAATTAATATTTTTAATAAACAAGGACACTTTAAGTTGATCAAAATATGATCAATTACATTTAAATGTATTAAAATTATATACATTTATATTTCAAACAAATGCTGTTTTGAACTTTCTATTCTTCAGATAAACCTGATAAAATATCACATTTACCCATCAATATGTTCAGCAGCAAGCATTTGATAATTAATAATAATTTGGGCACCAAGTTAGTATATGAGAACATTTCATGGCTGCTGAATTCACTTTGCCATTACAGGGAAAAATTTATTTAAAATTACAAATAGAAAAATATACATATTTGAAAATTTTCATACTGTATTTTTGGTCAAATAAATTTAGCCGTGTTGAACATAAGACATTTCCTTCAAAACAAACAAACAAAAAATAACTCTAAAAGTATTTTGACCACGTTGTGCTGTGTTTAAATATGTATGAAAATATGGTAGCACTTTATTTTAGCTATACCTATTAGTTGCTTCTTAACATGCAAATTACTAGAATATTAGCCATTTATTAGTGCTAATTAAGCACATATTATTATACTAAATAACCTTATTCTACATTCTACCCAATACCTAAACCTAACAACTATCTTGCCAACTATTTATAAGCAGCAAATAAAATAATTTATTGAGAGAAAAGTCATGGTTAATAGTTAACAAGTGTTAACTATTCTAAAGTGTTACAGAAAATATCAAGCACGTATTTACCTTAAAAAGATTTTCTGAATGACAAAGTGTCTTTACACAGCCAAGTTAGTACTGTTTTGTGCCTGCTTAAATTCAGTGCAACGTTGCATTGCTGCATAAAATCCACACTAATATATGCCTCCTCAGACCCACCTCAGCTACTTGTATCCAAACGGAAAGTTGTAATTGTTGTGAAAATGCATTTATTCTACCTCTAAGTAGCATTTGACAGTCTGTGTAAAGATGTTTAAATGCCTCTTCAGGAGTGCTTCTGTGTTGTGTTTGTGCTGTAAATGTGGCTAAATTCTCAACCGTCTTTGAACTCTCTCAGTCCCTCTAACATATATTGCTCATCTCAGGTGACGATGATGAGGAGGAAAGTGGTGAAGAGCGTCTTCCATCCTGCTTTGATTACATCATGCATTTCCTCACAGTCTTCTGGAAAGTTCTCTTTGCCTTCGTCCCACCCACAGAGTACTGGAATGGATGGGCATGCTTTATCGTGTCCATCCTTCTGATTGGTGTCCTGACAGCAGTCACAGGAGATCTTGCTTCCCACTTTGGGTGCACTGTTGGCCTGAAGGATTCAGTCACTGCCGTGGTCTTTGTTGCCCTGGGAACATCTGTCCCAGGTTAGTCAAGTCAGCTTTATTTATATAGCGCATTGTTCAAGTACAGCACAGATTGTTTCAAATCAGTTTTATGGTGATAGACAAGAAAATAGATTCAATTAGTTTACAGTAATTAGGCTGTAAAGCAGCTTTTAAAAGACTTAAGTTTAAATAGGTTTGGTGTGTATTTGTTTTGGTTCAGGGTCCAGAAAAAAAAGGATTTAAGCACTTGCAATTTCTAAATCGCATAAGGCTGCAATTTTTTTCTATTAATTTATTTAGATTTTTATTCAGAATTTTTTATTTA
>JAUCMT010000389.1:0-13341 GCA_032357475.1 Enteromius thamalakanensis
CACACCGCGACACAGGATCGTGGATCTGAGTGTCGCGATTTCGGTTTCATATCGCGAATCGTTACAGCCCTAGTGTAGGATACTTCACAAGTATGTGAACATTATACTCTACCCTAAGAGTCTATTAATACTTACCTTTATATAATAAACATTGCATGATTTTTTCAGTTGAGAGTATGAGCTAGCTCACATTAGCCTCAATATTAGCCTCACAGAAAACACTCAAATAACACTCACAGATGATCACCTCAAGATATGATATAGTCCATTATACAGGAAGTAGATTTAATATGCTGTTCATTGTGTGTTATAAATAATCATACTCATAAATAAATGTTATATTGTATTATACTTGTTTTTATGATTATTTATGAGATGTTATTAACACATTAGAAGATTTTTATAATGCATTGTGTATTCATTATAATGCCTGAAGAATACCCTTCTAATGTGTTATACATACATAGAAAGTGTAATCCAAAATTCCTCATTATACAATAATAATAGTTCTGTCATTTACTCACCCTCATGAATTATATCAGAATATGCCTGACCACACGGTCTCTGGCGGTTATTGACTCTGAAGACCAGAAATTGCTTCATTACCAGCATTCTGCAAAATATCCAGTCTGTGTTCGACAGACGACAGGAAGTCACTCGAGGATGAGTAAATGAAGGTGTTCTTCTCTTCCTCTGTGATGTGTCTGCAGAAAACAGCAGAGCGTGTTGTTAGAGTATGGTCTTTTACTCTTTACTGGAGTAAATGCATGATTTGTGGCAAGATGAGTAAGGTTTGTGTGTTTGTGTGTGTGTGTGTGTGTGTGTGCGTGTGTGTGTGTGTGTGGAGCAGTACTGCGTCTGGACAGATGGGCTGTCTGCGCTCTTGGGGAAGGAGTTGGGCAGCGATCTCACACGAAGTGACCTTGACACATTAATGAGTATGGAAATGAAGCTCCGCCTCCTGGACCTGGAGAACATCACCATCCCTGAGGCTCCTCCCCCTGTGCCCAAAGAGCCCAGCACATACAACTTCACCTACAACTACGGATGAAGCACGTCTGTCCAGCGCTTGTGTGTTCTGTGTCACTGTCTGTCACTGAGAAGAAGAAGAAGCCTCCTGACACGACACGCTTGACCCGTATGCTAGTGTACGTGCCTGAACATGAACTAGTCTTGGTTACGAGAGTATTTTTTCAGTCCTTTTTCAAATGTTTGCAAGGCAGAAAAACAAACGGCTCTTCTGTTTCTGAGTATTTGATTTGAATTGAGTAGAACAGCAGAAGCATCATCGTGTGTTTAGACATTGTAAGGCATCGACTCGTGTGTGATGTGATGTTCAACGTTTGTACGAGTAACTCGACTGAACCGCTAGTGACCCACAGGTCTGTCTGCAGACAACTAATATTTACTGACGTTTGCTTTTGTCAATAGAAATATATTTTTGTACTTGATGTGAAAGACACTAAATGGTTTGCATGAAAGCGAGCGTTTAGAGACTCGTAGACTGAACGCAGCGAAGGCCAAAAGCCCCTCTCTACGGTCTGCAGAAACGCTGTGTGATGATAGCCATACCGGTTTATGGATTTAGAGTTATTTGGTGATTTCTTTGTTACGGTTCTCAAATATTTACACGTTTATCTTCTGTCTGTGCGCTCATATTTGCTTGCCATAATGTGAGGTTATAATTCTGTGTGAAACCCGTGGAAGGTAAAGCTGGTTTACTGGCAGAGGTCTGATGATTAGCTTCACGCTGCTGGTCTCTGAATGTGTCCGTGGACAGATTTTTGGGTTGAAGTGCGTTACACACTATAAATATATAGTGCCTTCAGAAAGTATTGGTTCCCTTTTCATTTCTCATTGGGACGTAAAAACATCTCATTCCAATTTGATGGTGCAACAACAGGGTGTGAATACTTTCTGAAAGCCACTGTATATAAACTGTATATATTGTACTGCCTTATCACTGTAATGCAATGGATATGTGTGCAATAATAAAATGTGTTGAAGTCATAGCTTGATAGTTTTCATTGTTTTGATGAATCATTTGAGTTTTGCTGCACACAAACGTTACTGAAACTGTGTCGTTCCAAACCCATAAGAACTTCAGAACTCAAGTGAAGATATTTGTGATGATATCAGAGAGTCCCTCCATAGACAGCAGCCCAGTGAAAACACCAGTAAAACACTACTGATGGACGCTTCCCCCGGATGTCAACAAGGCTGATAATGTCAGACACGTTATTTTTTTTGCACATTAAAAAGTATTATTGTAGAGTCGTCGCACTGAAGTTGATCATGGATGTCACATGGACTGTTTTACTGCTGTGTTCACTGTGTTTCTGGATTCAGTTCATCAGAAATATCTTCATTAGATGACACGAGGGAGTAATTAAGGACAGAATTAATGACATTGTTGGGTGAACGAACCCTTTAATGCAGATAAGTACAAACTTTATATGAAGATGTAGAAAGAAAATCACTCAAAAACAATTAATGTATAAATGTTGACTTGAAATGAAAACGAAACTGTGGTGCTAGCCGGTAGATATATGGTCTTTGGTCTTGGCAAGAATAAGACGCTGTCTTTTTGATGAACATTATTGACATTTATTTTCTAACAAACAAACAAAAAATAAAGGGGGAAAAAGTCCAAACTTACATGCTTTTATTCTGCTCATGAAGTATGGTCCGTGACTTCTGGATTGGAAAGGTAGGATAAAGTACAGTATATGATGGGGGGGAAGTTTCTACAGTCTCTGACACCTTTAGGGCACAAAGAGAATAAACCGGGACAATAAAGGCACCTTTGGAGATTGAATACCTAATTAACAGTACTTTGGCAACACTTTTTCTGATGCTTTCAAAGCTTCATCATATTCTACATTTGAATTTATTATCCATGTTTTTGTATTCATTTTCTGAACTTTGTTTAATTTTTGTGTATTATTTTTTGCTTAGACAATGCTTAATGTACACTCTTGGTACTGAAATAATAGTAATAGTTTAAAAGTCCAGTAAACAGTAATGAAAGTGCTCAGACGGAGTTGAACTGGGACACACAGTGTTTGCATGCTTCAGATGAAGTGAATTACTCGTTAAATACTCAGACGTTTCAGAAATGTTTTCGTGAAGCGACAGAAACACTTTTCACGTACTGTTTAGCGCTGTGCTAAAATACGGTATGTTAAAGCTCTGTTCATATTTTAAACCCTCGGTATCAGTCTCGAAGCATCAGTGAATTACACAAGCGTGAGGTGCATGCTGGTTAGAAATGCTGTGACGTCAGGTCAGGTGCTCGTTGTTTTTAGACACACATTGCATACTGCTGTTGTTTATCAGCTGCACAAACTAATCATGATGGGAAACGACTCCTTTATGCTCATTAGTCTAGAATAATCTTGATTTGTTCAGGTCAAAAATGCATGTTGTAATAATGTATGAATATCCCTCTATAATAATGTATGAATATACTGCAGCCATCTGCTGTACTCAGACTGCATTCAAGAGGAGCGTCTGGCATATCAAACCAGCTCTTATGATTCTAAACATATAGTTATGACTACATCTGAGTCTGTGACCGCCTGAACTCTGATGAATCAGCAAATACCTTTTAACTCTGTCCAATTCAAGGAATAAAATGGCTGTAATATTACTGTATATTAATATTACTGTTGTTTATTTAAGAGATGCTTTTATTCCTAGTGACATCAGGAGCAAACAGTTCATCTGAAAAACTGAAAGAAAGCACACAGTGCCAGGCTCCCAGCAAGAGCGCTTGTTTTAGTGTCTGTTTTTGTTGTGTTGTGGTTTAGTGCTTGTTCTTCAGAAAGTTCTCCTGAGATCAGGTGAGGTTTAGTTCAGGTGATACTGACATTGACACTGAACTTGAAAGCAGCTCTTTTAGTAGTAAATTTAATTTAGTGTACAATTCCTCAGTTTAAACATTTGTCTTGTTCTCAAGGTTCTTTTGGCTCATGGGATTTGAAAGTCTTTTAGTTTTAATTTAAATAATGTCCCAACATTTCCAGAGTTTGTGTTGTACTGTGTGACAGCGAAGAAATAAATTAATAAATACACTAAGCTTCATTGAAATTTAGTCAAAGTCTATTAACTTACTTCTGTAACTTAATTTGTCAACGGGCATGCCTTAGTCACACAGTATGTAAACAGTGCTTTCTGATTTTATCCCATCGTTCATTATTAGTAACATGAGCTGTAGCTAAAGAGTCCTTTACGCCTGATTTAGCAGCTCTCACTCTGAAATAGCATTTCACTCGGGGCTGAAGAGGTTCAGAATAACAGTGATGCACTATTACACTGATTCTGAAACTCTTTTCAGTTCAGAAACATTCTGTCTTTTCAGGAACGGGTTGATATTCTGTGAGAGTTTGACTGACAGCTGCATAAGGCCAGAGAGGAAGAGGTCACATGACTGCTGGAAACAGCTGTGGCAGCATGTCACAACACTCTTCATCTGTTCTCACACAGCTCCAGCAGAGCTCAAGTCACTTCTGTCTGTGTATGAGAAGATAAACACTCATGAAGTGTCAGGGGTCTCAGTGTTTCCATCACAAAATCCTGTTAAAACTACATCATTCCTTCATCTTTCCAAGCTTATTATCCCTGTCTGTTTTCTTAAGATTTTCATACATCTAAACCCTTAATATCATGATAACTTTGAGCTTGAGCACAAGGCTAGTAAAGTATTTTACCTGAGATGCCACAGTTCAGCTGAATCTTCAGGACGTCCTGTGTCTGTTTGAGAGACCCAATCCTCTACAAATCTGAGAGATTAGTCACATGCAGTGTTCCCGATCGATGCGCCAGGGATCGCTGACTGATGATGTCAGCTGGGGGGGTGTGGGTGGTCTATTCACGGCTCTGTGTGTGTGAGGAGGGGCGGCTGTGCACTTGTGCAGTCTTTCTTTGGCTCTCTGTCTCCTGCCTGAAGCCCAGCTCAGACCGACACCGATCACTGTCTTGTGTTCCTGATAACTCCCCTGCTCCAGGACTGTGGTGTTTCTCAGAGCCGCTCGACTTTGTCATGTCTCTGTGGCGCTCGGCTGGACTCTGCTGCCTCCTGCTCGCTCTCTGCTCCCGGATCTCAGCGTTTAACCTGGACACAACAACCATCCTCGTCAAGGAGGGAGAGCAGGGCAGTTTCTTCGGCTTCTCTTTGGCTTTACACCAGCAGCTCACACCTGAAGCACACAGCTGGTGAGTCTGTCCGCCGAGAGGATGATGTGAGCTGAAGATGGTCTTATACAGTGCTGAGACGTCTCTCTCTTTGGGATCTGGGGTGCTGTGATTAGTGAGTTTGTGTGAGGAACAGCATGAAGCACAGAGACTCCTGAAGAATATCAGCTATCCTCAGTAGCCAGCATCACTGTTATTAATGCTCATATGAGGGGGATAATACTCTTATTCTTTCCCTCAGATCATGTGTGCTTTACTGAGATGCACTGTTTTACCTTCTAGACCAGAAAAGAGAGGAAAAAGACAGCAACACTAGACTCTTGAGACGAGTACATGGCAGACATGTCTTAACTAACTTCCTTTAAATGACCCTGGTATATATATTATATATCAGTGATTGATTCGTGATCATCCGGAAGGCACTTGTGAATATGAAGAAGCATTGGTTTGAATGGAGATGAAGTATTTTTAGCTGTCACTCGAGCGAGTGTTGTGCTGTATATACTCTACATTCACTGCTATATTTCACACAGTTGTTTCTGTCCGGTGTTAGAGTAGTCTTCAGACAGCTGATTATTCACTGATTGATGAGAGATCTCTGATGTGTTAAGCTCTCTCTCGGTGTTCGTCAGACCTGTATGTTAACCAGTGTCCTGACTCACACGGTGGAGTCTGTCTGTCTCCAGCGTCTAAAAGGAGCTCGTGTGTGTCTATAAGATATACGGTTACAAGACACTTTTTTAGCGAGAAGCTGTTAAAGGTCTGAAAGGGTTGGCTTTAGGCCTGAAGCATGTCTTCTGTTCCCATAGTTACAGCAAAGTACCTTTACATGTCTGCTCCTGTTTTGGGTACTTTATATTTATCTTGTAGGATTTATGAAGATTTTGGGATTTATTAGTATTTTTTAGTTTGTTTATTATATATATATAGGTATTGTTTATTGAGGCTTGAGGCTCAGCTTCAGAAGTGGATAACTCTGATCTCTATGACTCTATAGACGTCTTGAGTTACTAACGGTAATGGTTTTAGGGTTCATGTGATGTGATCCAGGGAATTCCCAAATATTTCACTGATGAACACCGAGTACTAACCACACGAGTGTGAATATCAGAGAGTTAGCTGTTTCTATCTCTTTGAGATCAACATTTCTAACACCTCTGGCATTCAGCTGATCTCCCTCTGAGACACACACAGATCAAACAAACCATAAAAACCTTTATAAAGTTTATGATTTATGGAGCCTCACACGTGAACTAAACTGCGCACACGGTTTACTGCTCGGTTCCTTGATTTGCTCAATCATACACTTCCTGGATTTATAACCCGTGTGCACTATATTTCCTGTGGTGTATGATGAAGCTCCTGACCCTCACGCTATTATTCAGCAACACTGGACACTCGCAGGTCTAGCTGCGCTGGAGGTCAGGTCACTTCTCTTTTAGCAGCGGTCTATAACGGGCAGCAGTTCTCATATAAGTATAAATAGAGCACAAACACAGACCACATGACTTCCTTATACAAGACCAATCAATTGTGTCTAAAAGAGCATTTACTGTCTATAGACAGAGACCCGCAGGATCTGACCTCACTGTGTGTGTGTGTGTGTGTGTGTGTGTGTATGATAAGATGTGATGTGATATCATGATATGATATTATATATTACATCACATCATATGATATGCTATGTCCCCACAAACATCATTATATTCAAAATCTTGGTTCTTGTGGTGACGGTTTTTGGTCCCAATGATGAAAACATCTGATAAATACAGTTTGGACAGTATGAAAACTATTTTGCATATGAAATGAACATGTAACGTGTGTGTGTGTGTGTGTGTGTGTGTGTGTGTGTGTGTGTGTGATTTCCCATCCATACTGAGCATGTCCTTTGCTAAAGGAATGCAGAAATGTGGGGTAGTAAATGTACAGCTGAAAGAAATATTGAAGTAGAGCAGGAGGGGAGGATGGGCTCATTGTGCTGCGCTTAGATGCCTTTCACACAGAGTCTTTTTCATGCTAATGAGTTCCCAGAGTTTTTGGAGCACTTGTACCACGTCCAGGCGCCACAACACAACACTGAGGCAAGACACGGTCCCTCACACTCTGTCTTCAAAGATCTTCAGCTTTCTTTCCCACTCTATAATACAAAGCTTGTTAAATACAGTCAGGGGCTCTAAAAGGGTATGCAATATATGCAACACTTGGACATTTGTGGTTCTTGCAAAACCCTTTCATCAAGACACAGTCCTCTGAACCTTACAAACTCAGGGAATTGTAATCGTGTGTACACCAATGCTTTTAAGAGCCTGTGATTATGGTGAGCTTGTCTGGAGGACAGCATCAGATCACCAGTGACACAAACACAGTATAAACTGTTTAATTCAAAACTAAAGCATGCTATTGATTGTGAGGAACATGAGGAGAACCCAAGGGAAGAGTCCTCTGAGCAGAGGATGAAGACAAGAGCTTTAGAAAGAGTTTAGCGATGGAGCAGGTGAGAAACATGAGTGATAACAGCAGCAGATGAGACAGATAGCCCCACATACACACTGAAGAGACGAGAGTAAACGTGCCTCTGATCTGATCAGTGTGTCCTGGTCCAGAGGTATTGTGATCGGTGTAAGCCATCATGCCTGCATTCACATATCAAATTCAGAAGAAACCCTCTCTCTCTCAAACCGTCAGAAGACAGACGGAGAACACCAGAGAGTCCAGCACTAGTCGGACTCACACACATATCTTTGATTTGTAAAACGTCCCACAACTGAAAAGGTTTGGAAAAAAACTCACCACTTCAGGGGGACTTGGGACCATCTTCTGCACTTTATATTTAAATATTACACTTCAGACAGAGAAGTCAGTTAATGTTGTCGAGTGTGACCGAGCCGTGTCCTGATTGACTGATGATTCTGTTTGATCATATTAATGTCAAGTATAAACACAGGGATAGGTGTGCAGAGGATTCTGGCAGACAGAAACGGTTAGATTAGAGCAGATAGCAATCTGAGAAACACAAAGAGAAACACAGAAACAGAAATGAGGAAATAAAAAGAAAACGTGTTTGTTCATTGGAATATTCTTGATGAGTCAGGCAGCGTTACCTGTGAACGTGACACATGGATCTGTATGACAAGACTCTGACGTATCTTCACTCATAGCTTCTCTGGAAGCTTCCTCACTCCTGTTCCTCGCGGTGCAGCAAGAGATCTGAGACGTCCTTAAGGTCATCCGTTGAGAACTGAACACACTCAAACTGTAAGGACTGATCAGAGTCAAGCGGATCCATTTGCACAGGTTTTATTTCAAAACAGACAGGCAGAGTCAAAACACCAGTAGACAGATTCACACAGGCAATCCTAATCACAGTCAAAGTCCAGGCTAGATTCAAATCACATTTAACAGGGCTTACACAGATAATCCAGATCGAGGTCTGAGTCCAAGCAAAGTTCGGGGCAGGCAGCAGAAATCGTGAACGGAGAAACGGAGCAAGGTCATACACAGGAAATCCAATAGATACAGAAAAGATCGCTCGGAATTGCAGCATAGCAGACAATACTTCGCAACGATACAAATAGAATGAGCTGTATTTATAGGAGTTCGTAATAAGCGGCACCTGAAGCCGATAACAGTTCCGGGTGTGCCGAAGAAAAGGGTCCGGGCGGAACTAAAACTCGGGCGATAGTTCCCGCTGGTGCCGTTCAGCGCGAGCCACAGAGGTGCGGCTTGTAACAGAGCCCTCCCCCTGCGAGCGGCTCCTGAAGCGAGCTCTGTTCTGATGGGGTCTGGCCCGGCGCCGGGGCCTTCCCCGGGGTCGCGGCCTAGGCCTCTCGGGATGTTCCTGGTGGAACCCCTCGATCAGGGTAGGATCCAGAATGTCCTGAGCGTTTATCCAGGATTGCTCCTCTGGACCGTATCCTTCCCAATCAATTAGGTACTGCATGATGCGACCCCGACGCCGAGAATCCAGGATCTGTCTGACCCGGTAGGCCTCCTCGCCATTTATGATCAGGGGAGGGATGTCGGTAGCCACCGCCTCGTCCAGGCTCCTTGCGCCCTCCGGCTCACCAGCGGGTTTGAGGAGAGACATGTGGAAAGTGGGAGAAATACGGTAAGTGTGAGGCAACTCTAAACGAAAGGAGACTGGGGTAATTTGCTTTATAATTTTAAAAGGACCCACGTACCTAGGGTTTAATTTTCTGCAGGGTTGATGGAGACGGAGGTCCTTGGTAGATAGCCACACCCACTGTCCTGGAGCATAGGCCGGTCCTGGTCTACGGTGACGATCTGCCTGTTCCTGTCCCCTGCGTACAGCTCGTTCTAGGTGAACATGGGCGGCATTCCATGTATCCTCGCTACGTTGGAGCCAGGTATTCACAGCAGGGAGTCGTGTGGGTTCCCCTGACCAGGGGAATAACGGAGGTTGGAACCCCAATACGACTTGAAAGGGAGTGAGCCCAGTGGCTGGCTTGCGGAGTGAATTCTGGGCGTACTCCGCCCAGACAATATATTTGCTCCAGTCATTCTGGTTCTTGTGGCAGTACGTGCGAAGGAATCGGATCAGTTCCTGATTGAGGCGCTCAGCCTGGCCGTTTGACTGGGGGTGATAGCCTGAGGTCAAACTGATGTTTATGTTGAGTTGAGAACAAAAAGCCTGCCATACCCTTGAGGTGAACTGGGGGCCACGGTCAGAGACTATGTCCTCAGGAAGGCCATAATACCTGAAAACTTGTTCAACCATAACTTCGGCGGTCTCCCAGGCGGTAGGCAGCTTGGTCAGCAGGACAAAACGGCAAGCTTTAGAAAACCGGTCCACTATAGTCAGAATTGTGGTATAGCGGTTGGAGGGTGGTAGGTCAGTTATAAAATCTATGGCTATATGGGACCATGGTCTTTCGGGGATTGGAAGAGGCTGCAGCAACCCTGCTGGACTTTGTCGTGGGGATTTCACCATGTTGCAGGTAGCACAGGATTGAACAAACTGTCGAACGTCTCGACTGAGTGTGGTCCACCAGTAACGGTTAGTTAATAGTTCGAGGGTAGCTGTTATACCTGGGTGTCCGGAGCTTGGGGTATCATGAACCAGGTGAAGCAATCGATCTCGGAGTGGTTGGGGAACGTACAGTCGTCCTGTTGGACAGTCGGCAGGTGGCGGGTCGTGAGCATGTGCTTCCTCGATCTCCGTTGTAATGTCCCAACGCACAGGAGCAATGAGGATGGAAGAAGGGAGTATGGGTTCGGGTTCCTGTGGCTGGGCTGGACTCTCATGAATGCGTGATAGTGCATCAGCCTTTCCATTCTTTGTCCCGGGACGATAAGTGATTCTGAACTGGAAACGGGTGAAAAATAAGGACCAGCGAGCTTGGCGGGCATTCAATCTTTTGGCACTGCGAAGGTATTCTAAGTTCCGATGGTCCGTTAGGACGAGGAAAGGTTCTTTGGCTCCCTCTAACCAATGCCTCCATTCTTCGAGAGCTGCTTTAAGAGCAAGGAGTTCCCGATCGCCGACATCGTAATTGCTTTCCGCTGGGGTTAGCTTACGGGAGTAAAATGCACAAGGGAAGAGCTTGTTGGTAGGACCGTGACGCTGCGATAATATGGCTCCGAGTCCGCTCCTCGATGCATCTACCTCCACAATGAATTCCTTGTTGGGGTCTGGGTGACGAAGAATAGGGGCTGAAGTAAAGCGGTCCTTTAGTTCTTGAAAGGCTCTCAGGGCCTCGGGTGTCCAGTGGAGTTTAGATGGCCCCCTGCGGGTCATGGTGGTCAAGGGAGCCGCCACCTGACTGAAGCCCCGGATGAAACGCCGGTAAAAGTTAGAGAAGCCCAGAAAGCGCTGCATATCCTTGATGGTTCGGGGTTGCGGCCAATTGATTACTGCTTGAACTTTCTTATCATCCATGGTCACTCCCTCGTGACCAATTACATAACCTAGGAAGGAGACTCTGCTCTGATGAAATTCACATTTCTGAAGCTTGGCGTACAATTGATGGTTGATAAGACGCTGCAAGACCGTTCTGACATGTTGAATGTGCGTGGGGTAGTCATTGGAATATATTAGAATGTCGTCAATGTATACTATGAGGTATTGGTTAATTAGGTCTCTGAAAATGTCGTTGACAAAAGCCTGGAAAATTGACGGACTGTTCGAGAGGCCAAATGGCATGACCTGATACTCGTAGTGGCCAGATGTGGTCGAGAAGGCCGTCTTCCATTCATCCCCCTCCTTAATACGAATTAAATTATAAGCATTACGTAGGTCTAGCTTGGTAAAGTATTGAGCTTGCCGGAGTGCTTCCAGGGCTGAAGGAACCAGAGGTAAGGGGTACCTGTATTTCACAGTAATTTCGTTCAAGCTCCGGTAGTCAATACAGGGTCGAAGGGTGCCATCTTTCTTCTTTACGAAAAGCAGGTGAGGTCGAGGGACGGATGAATCCCTTCTCTAGTTCCTCAGTGATGTACTTATCCATTGCCTCAGTTTCTGGTTGTGACAGGGGAAAAACGCGGCCCCTAGTCGGGGTAGTGCCTGGTAGCAGTTCGATAGCACAGTCATTGGAACGATGGGGTGGAAGCTTTGTGGCCTTGTCCTTGCTGAAGGCCTCTTTAAGATCGTGATATTCTGGTGGTAGGTGAACATCGCCCTCAATAAGTGGTGCCTGGTGAATGATTGTGGGTGCTGGCCGACTGAAACAATTCTCTTTGCAGAATGTAGACCAATGGGTTATTTGTTTGGTGCTCCATGATATAGTGGGATTATGAGTCTCCAACCAAGGTAGACCGAGGATCACAGGGTGTGCAGGGGAGTGAATAGTGAAGAAACGAATTGTTTCCTGGTGAAATGTGCCCACTTGTAGGATGAGATCCTCGGTGGTGGAGGTGATTTTGCCTGAGCCCAGAGGCCGACCGTCTAGGGCCTCCACTGCCACGCGTGGGTTACATGCAATAAGAGAAATAAACTTAGACTTAGCAAATGACTCGTCGATGAAATTTCCCGCTGCCCCGGAATCAATTAAAGCTGTGGCAGTTATGTTATCTGTACTGGTGATTAGATTTATTAACACAGAAAATGCTTTGCTTGACCAATTCTCACTCACCCTGGGATTCTCTTTGCGCTCAGGCCGCGTGGGACAGTTAGCCCGGACATGCCCTGGTTGACCACAGTAGAGGCACAGCCTATCTCTGATGCGGCGGTCCCGTTCCTCCTGGGTCAGGTGTGTATAGCCCACTTGCATTGGTTCCGACGAGCTCACAGGGAAAGGTGGGTTGAAGGACCGTGCGGCGCGCCTCCCACGGCGAGTGCGCATAAGGTTATCAATGGAGATGGCCAGGTTCATGAACTCATCCAATGACAGCCCCTCGTCTCTGCAGGCCAGTTCCGATTGCAACTCCTCGGTTAAAGCACGGCGGTAGATGGTCTTAAGAGGCTCGGCTCCCCAGCCGGTTTGAGCTGCTAATGTTCGGAACGTCAGGGTGAAATCCGCCGCTGTCGAGTTGCCCTGTTTTAATGTCATCAGTTCGTCCCCAGGTGCTTTGCCACCTGCTGAGTGCTCAAAAACTGCCCGAAACTGCTGGAGAAAGTCATGGAAGGAAGGGTAGGTCATTTGACGGCCATCCCAAGTCGCGGTGGCCCAGTCTAGTGCTCTGCCTGTCAACAGTGAGCACACCAGTGCGACCTTGCTGTCGTCTGTAGGGAAACATTGAGGCAACTGACTGATGTAGTTAGTACATTGCATTAAAAAACCTCTACAACGACCAGTAGCTCCATCAAATTTATCTGGCAGTGACATTCGAGTTAACATGGCGGCTGCGGGCGTAAACACAGGCTGAGGTGGTGGTGGCGTGGCAGCCCCGCTGGAAGAACTTCCGGAAGCAGACGTGTTAGCAATAAGAGTCTGCATGGAGCGTGCCATTTCCTCAGTTAAAGCAGTTAATTTTTCTAATTGCTGCTGGTGTGACAACAATACATTAGCTTGATGTGTTACCTCTTGGGCTATCTGTTGAACTGCCGCTGGATCCTGTTCCGGCGAAGTATTCTGTAAGGACTGATCGGAGTCAAGCTGATCCATTTGCGCAGGTTTTATTTCAAAACAGACAGGCAGAGTCAAAACACCAGTAGACAGATTCACACAGGCAATCCTAATCACAGTC
>JAUCMT010000390.1:0-13318 GCA_032357475.1 Enteromius thamalakanensis
ATTGTTGTTGTTATTATTATTTTAATAATTTAATTTAAAGTTTTAAATAACATATAACATATAAATAATATATAATATATAATAATATATAACTATATAGGCTATAGATATTTTGTATTTGTATACACAGTGATAGACAGTTTTTTTTTTCTAGCCTCACACTTCATTGACATGTACTGTAGGCTCCTTGGAGAGAGGGGCAAAAAACATTATTCATTCAAAACTTCAAAAAACAAACAAACAAACAAAAAAGAAATGCATACAATTTGAATGGCAAAGATTTCATTTTCTGAATGATGCATTTCACCTTTACACTCAAGTCACTCTCAGCCCAGAATCAGTCAATGTCACTGATATGCTATTATACACAATATGTGTGCTAAGATCTTTAAATCCATTCTTTCGCAAACAGATTTCAACAAAGAGATAGAAATGTTTATTTTATAGTGTCATTTGTAGTCACATAAAATCACAGCGGTAATATATTCAAACCCTGAAAGCCACTGAAGCTAGAGAAAAAGAAAAACAAGAAAGAGCGGATTTTGTAAAATTATTATCTTTTGACCAAAACAAAGCTTTATGAATTGCTTTGTCTCTTTCATTTGGACACACAGCTTAAATACATTTCTGTTTGATGCAACTTGTTCAACAGTTGTTTCTTTAGAGGGCTTTGGGTAGCCTCAATATATAAACATGAAAGGATCACTTTCTAAATCATATATCTTTTGAGGTTGGAATAATGACCAACCTCATGTGATATGAATCTGTGAGTGTGGGCAAAAGAAGATAAAACAACCAAACAAACAAAATAAAATAATGTTTTTATTTCAAACCAGCTACTTTATGAACTGAATGTTTCATTGTTGTTGTTATTATTATTTTAATAATTTAATTTAAAGTTTTAAATAACATATAACATATAAATAATATATAATAATATATAACTATATAGGCTATAGATATTTTGTATTTGTATACCCTGTATACCCATTTGTATTATATCTGATAAAATACAGCCCTCCTTTGGGAACAAACAAGTAGGCACCTTTCTCTTTACCAAGCAGATGCATGCAAGCAGAACTAAATGATACAATAAGGTTTAAGGTATACAGCAGCAAAATACAAAAAAAAGCAAAAAGCAAAATAACAATAAAGCCACCATTTTACATGCATCTTTGACCTCAATCATTCTGGCTGTATTAATTTTAAGTGTAAGTGTTCTACCTGTTGAAGTCAACAGAAATGTCCATATATTTAATAGATAATTTCTTGGCAGAAAACAATGACCAGGTCATATACAGTACAAGTGTATTAAAACATAGCTAAAACAGCTTCTTATGAAACCGTAAAAGGCTTGAGTGAATTCACAACATGTATTATCAGTCTTACACAACAGAGCATGATGTACTGCACCTGGCAACCCTTTTAAAATACCTCAAAATAACCTCCTGTTGGATGAAGGACAAAGGAGGAAAACATAATTTCGTTTTACTTGCCTCCAGGCATGTTTAAAATAACCCATGCTTCGATCAATAATTTCAATAACAAAGTGAGATTTCACATTCATTTTGTTCATAAAAAATGTGAGTAAAATGTGTGTTTCCGAAAATACTAAAGTCATACTGTAACTCCAAATGTGAGGCGTTAAACATCTGTGACAGTATAAAATACTTAAGAACAACAGTCTGGTCGTCAATAAACAAAAATTAGTAACAGCGTCAGCTGAAAATGCATTGGCTAAATGTACTGCTTTTCAATAAACCACATTAATATGCTTTTTCAAAAACACTGCATTCTTGGGTAAACCATCTGTGCTTTCCTCAATGAACTTCAGCTGTTCCAGGAATACCTTATTAATACCTGAGGCAATGTCATGCATGTAAATCGGCTGCCATCATTTTATTTCGTCCAAAGCCATATAGCCAGAAACAACTGAGAATGTAGCAATATAGCAAATCAAGGGCGAAATTGTCAATCACACATTGGTGGGGACAGCTGTGGGACTTTTTGTGTTGGCGCATGCACACATTTTTTTAATCTTTGAATATTGGGGGGGACGTGTCCCCCTGTCCCCCCATAAGATTACGCCTATGTAGCAAATCCATAATTTGATTTATATAAGTGATAAAATGTCACTGCATTTTTAATTTTGACGGCCTTTTACCCGAACTGCCTTTGTAAATGCCATATTGCAGCCTTGGGGTGATTGAATTCATGATTGAGGTATGTTTGGTAGGTGTGTGCAAAGATGTTTTTTTTAGCGAGCAGCCGCTAAATGTTGTGAGAGACATTGAACGTCATTCTTGATTAATCACTGCCCCCTGCAGGTGTATGTGTTAAACTGATCAGACGTCCACAATATTTTATGATGTAAAGATAACTCTATATGCATGTACACATACCAGCTGGATGTTAAAGAAAAAAAAGAAGCTGGTGATTTTAGCAATGTTTTACAGCTTTAAAGGTGTAGCTCACCAAAAACTATTGCTAAAAATTTACTTATCCAAGGCATTCAGCATTCAATAATTCATTCACCAATGGATCCTCTGCAGTAAATGGGTGCTGTCAGAACAATAAGCCCAAACATCTGATGAAAACATCACAGTAAGAATCAGCACAATTCCAATAATACATTCATTAATGTTTTGAGAAGTGAAAAGGTGCAAGAAACACATCCATAATTAAGGCATTTCACCTGTAAAACTTAATTTTTGCCCACAATGTCTTCTAGTGAAAAGGTTTTGTACTGTTTTCACTTGTAAATGATCGATTTTCACTGGAGAGTGCAATACTATGGATAGAGAAGCTTTAGGTGGAAGCAAAGTCAACATCTTGATGATTTTTTTCCTTTTTTATAAACAAGCAGTTTTTCCACTTACTGTAATAGGATGGTAAATGATACACGTTGTGTTGATTATTTGTGGATTATTGTGATGTTTTTTTCAGCTGTTTGAACTTTCATTGTGACGGCACCCATTTACTGCAAAGGAAACAAGTGATTAATGCGAAATTTCTCAAAATCTGTTTCAATGAAGAAACTAACTCTTCTACATCTTCTACAGCTTGAGGGTATAAATTTTAATTTTAGGATGAACTATTCCTCTAATGAACTCTGGCTTTAATCATATCATTTTGGCCTCAAGGTCATCAATCAAATATGACTACTACCTTAATAAAAAAAAATATCTTCCCCAATTTCAGATATTCTCTTTCAGGCTGCACATCAGACATAATAATAATGGAAAACCTCATAGATGTAAAACATGTAATAGATCACATCAAATGGAATAACCAAAAATAATATCGTAGATGATTTAGTCTATATCATCTTTGTGTAAAAATAAACAGTGTGTATTACACTAAAATGAGTATTCACTGTCTGCTTTCAAAAGCATCACACTTCTAGACCTATGAATTTCTATTCTGATAGCAAAAGAATGCCTTTTCCATTATTGATAGATGATAATACATTTAAAATCTATTTTCTTTGTGTGTGTGTGTGTGTGTTTGTTATTTCTGTGAACAATAATAGGCAGATGCTATTGAATTATAATTCACAAGCACAAATGATTGTCTGGATATATTCTTCCAAAAGTCTAATTACTTAGTGATCACATGGGAGCAGTTCACGTACTTAGCATCATGCATAAAAATAGAAAGGCTATGCCTGGTAATTTCATCCAAGTCACTCAGTTGGACTGTCAAGGCCCGTGCTTTTATGATGCGTTTCATGTAAAGAACTTCCTACTTTATGACACACCCAGATTTCTACAGTCCCATCCATGATAGAGTTTAAACAATATTAAAAGTTTCAGAATTCACACAACGATTTCAAACACACATGCATTAAAAATCACAATCATATGAATTAAAATAATTATAAGTCAAATGCATGATCACACTGACACTTGCCAACCACAAAATAATTGGAATAGGCTAAATCAATACTGAATTTACATGAACAATTGCCATTCTTTTGTGTTATTTTTATTCTCACTCATTTACAATTTCCATTGTGAAACCCTTATTAAATATTAAGTTACAGGTAATTACTTACAGTTGCCCATTTTTGACTGCCATTTTTTTTAAATGCACAGTGAAACAGTAAGACGCACCTCGCGCTCATTAAATATTTACTACTGTGTGTAGTAATATGCCTAAAAATTTTGGAAAGGTACAAAGCGTCAAACGCATCGCGCACGCACAAATGGACACAGACGGTTGCCAGGTTACCTCTGCAAGTCACTCTGGCGTCACAATGAGATAACCATTGTGAGAACTAGGGATGGGCGATATATATCTAATTAGTAAAGCCGGTTCTTTGATTAGCACTAAATCTCCGTCAGCTATTTGTAAAAGGAACGCCAGCTTATACACAGAGCCGTAGATCACTAACAAGCTGCGCCATTGAATCACCCGCGAAACTCAACGCATAGCTTGTCAGTGATCTACGGCTCTGTTCATAAACTGGCACTGCATTTAAAAACAGCTGATGGAGATTAAGCGCTAATCAAAGAACCGGCTTTAAAAGAAAAGCGTGATGAGATTGAAGAGTGAACGTTTTATTTAGGTGTTAAAATAACGTAATCTGCATGTTGAAAAGAAACGTTTTAAAAATGTAAAAACAATACCAAAACACAACCAGGCCAAATTTGTGTGTGTGTGTGTGTGTGTTCTGAAATGGAAAAGTATTGTGATCAGTAGGCTATAACTTTACACTGGCGCCGATTTGTCAAACAAATAGACTAGATTAATTTCTTCAAGAAAAGGTGGTTCCCTGTCTGTCAGTCACAAAATATGTCATGACGACAGACTATGGTTCACACTTGGGAGGCCTGATTCGCTCTGATTGAGAGAAAACGTCAATCAGAATTGGCTAGTGGAATTTGCATCCTGAGCCACTATATCTATAATATACTATATCTCCACTATAATAAATAGGGCAGCAGGTGCAACCACTCAACAGATTTTGCTTCGGAGCCGAGAGCTACATGCAGTTTTTTTCAGGTCCGTCGCTGACAATGAGAGAAAAGGAAGCAGAGGCTGTTCAGTGTGGCTTTACAACACGATCAGCGGATTCCCTGTGCAACCAGTAATTCCTCCGGGTGTTTCACAAAAGAGCAGTTTCTGACACGGTTGGCAGCCGTCTTTTTAAAGATGCCGTTCCAGACGTGTCCTCTTGGGTGTGGTCATGCTTGCCTGGGCCGCCGCAAGCATCGGGCTAGAGGTGTCACAGCCTATTAGTCCTGAGCGTTTCCTCATGCCATTCTTCCCAGTGGTGCATGAGGAGCTGACAAAGTTGTAGAAGCCTCCTTTTACAGCCAGAAGCTGCTCGTCTTCCTCCATCCTCAACACCCTAGACGGCGGGGCAGCCAAGGGTTACGTGGGCATTCCCCAGGTTAAGCATGCGGTTGCGGTGCACTTGTGCCCGCAAAATGCCACCACCTAAAGGGATCGCCCACGACTCTCATCTAGAGTAGAGCTACGGCGGCTCTGGCTGCCAAAGCTTACAATGCATCTGGACAGGCTGCCTCAGCTCTACATTGCCATCATGCAGGACCACCAGGTCAAAGCGTTGAAAGAGATAGACGAGGGTGGCTCCGACCCGGGGTTGATGCAGGAGCTGTGCACAGCGACTGACTTCGCTCTCTGGACAACAAAGATCATGGTGCGGTCTCTCGGGAAGTCGATGTCTGCTCTGGTGGCCCAAGAGTGCTATTTATGTCTCAGTCTGGCGGAAATGAAGGACACAGAGAAGGTTCGCTTTCTTGACACCCCGATCTCTCAGGCTGGGGTATTCCGCGACACTGTAGAGAATTTTGCGCAGCAGTTCTCGGCAATTCGGAAGCAGGCCGAGGCCATCCAGCACATTATGATCCGGCGTGACCCTCCAGCTGCCACCTGTCCGCCGAGGCCGCAGCGTAGGGCCGCACGCAGAAGTGACTGCACCACTCCTTCCCCCCGAGGAGGGCCAGGTGGAGAATCCTTTGTTTGCTTTTCTGTTCGTTCTGCCACAGGCTCAAGGGCCTGTCTCACTGTCACCCACAACACCTCACATTGCCAGCGGCCAGGAAGTCACGGTCAGGGGACGCAGTGCCTCCCTCTGTACTTCCAGCCAGTCCCTCCGGGAAAATGGGCAGTGGCACTGGGATGAGTCAGGACGCAATGCCTTTTGCTCAACCCAGCTGCCCTGCTCACCGCGGCACTCCTTCTGGCAAGCTGGTGACTACGATAGTTCTACTTTTGACGAGAATGGAGGCATGGGCCGCACTTCCCAACCCGTCAAAGTGGCTCATCCGGACAATCCGGCTCGGCTATGCGATTCTGTTTGCCCGATGACCTCCCAGGTTCAGTGGAAGCTCGAGACGCCCCTGTCCTGCGCAAGAAGATTGCTGTCCTCTTGGCAAAGGATGCAATCGAGCCAGTCCCTCCAACCGAGATGAAGCCCCTACTTCATTGTGCCGAAGAAAGGAGGTGGTCTCCGGCCAATCTTGGACGTGTGAGTTTTGAATCGGGCCTTACTCAGCTTCTATTTAGAATGTTGAAGCAGAAATGCATTACCAAATGTGTTCAGCCCCAAGATTGGTTTGCAATGGTCGACCTGAAGGACGCATACTTCCATGTCTTGATTCTGCCTTGACACTGGCTGTTCCTATGGTTCGCATTCGAGGGTCAAGCATGGCAGTACAAAGTTTTCCCCTACGAGCTCTCCCTGTCTCCACGGGTCTTTTCGAAGGTTGTGGAGGGCGCCCTTGCCTTGTTAAGGGAAGTGGGCGTCAGGGTCCTCAACTACCTTGACGATTGGCTCATACTGGCCCAGTCGTGAGAACAGTTGTACGATCACAGGGATCTGTTGCTCCAGCAGCTGAGCGAGTTAGGGCTTCGGGTTGACTGGAAAAAGAGCAAGCTCTGTCCAGTGCAGAGGATCTCTTTTCTCAGTGTGGAGTTAGACTCTGTGGCTCACAGAGGAACGCGCCGAGTCAGTGATGGCCTGCCTGAGTTCCTTCGAAGGCAGGAGAGTGGTGCCACTCAAAAACTTTCAGAGGCTCCTGGGGCATACAGCATCCGCAGCCGCTGTCACCCCACTTCATGAGACGACTTCTGCTCTGGCTGCACTCCCGGGTCCCGAGATAGGCATGGTGCCGCAGCGCATTCCGTGTGGTAGTCTCTTCAGTCCCTGGATAGACGTTGCGTTCCTACGGGCTGGGGTGCCCCTGGGCCAAGTGTCTTAGCATGCTGTCATCATGACAGATGCCTCCAGATTGGGCTGGGGCGCTGTATGCAACAGGCAAGCAGTCTCCGGGCTCTGGACAGGGCCTTGTTTGCTTTGGCATATCAATTGGCTCGAGCTGATGGCTCGCTCTCACGACGCGCTCTCATGACAGCTTACGTTTCCCGGGGAGTGGCGCCTCCACCCCAAGACGGTTCAGCTGATCTGGAGTCGATTGGTGGAGATGGACCTGTTCACTTCCCACGAGTCCTCCCACTGCCAGTGGTATTATTCCCGCACCAAGGGGACCCTCGGCACGGATGCACTGGCACACAGTTGGCCGCAAGGCCTACGCAAGTACGCCTTCTCCCCAGTGAGCTTCTTCTTCTGCACGATTGGAGTACTGCTTTCCTTCCTGCAAGAGAAGTTGGAGTGCACTTTAAAAGTGTATGTGGCTGCTCTCGCAGCACATCACAATGCAGTGAATGGCAAGTCCCCAAGAAAGCATGATCTCGCCCCTGATACCCTCCTGGGATCTCTCTGTTGTCCTGGCTGGCCTTCAGAGGGGTCTCTTTGAACCGCTGGATTCAGTCAAGCTTAAATATCTGTCTCTTAAGACAGCGCTCCTGACCACGCTCACTTCCATCAAGAGGGTCGGGGACCTCCAAGCATTTTCAGTAAGCGAAGAGTGCCTTGTGTTTAGGCCGGCCTACTCAAGCCTGAGCGCTGCATTGAGCCCATTCAGCACCAGCGCCTATCCGAGGCCGCGCTTCATGAACTGATCCAATTTCCTGCTGATCTCCTTCCGCCACGTCCTGAAAAGGGTGGGCGGGGCGGGAGTTTGGAATTGGACCCCTGTGACTCCCAAAGCCCTAGATCCACCACTGCCGCAAGATCCACCACTGCTACAGGCAGCCCCAGATTCGCCATGATTTTTAGTTCATTGAGTTCCACCTGTGTCTTCCCAGCTGTTGTTCCTTTGATCATTAGTTTCTTGTGTATATATTCCTTGTCCTTTGTGTTCTAGTTTGTCAGTCAATAAATGTGTTACTTTCACAACTCCTGCGATCTCCCTCTGCATGCTCGGCACAGCAATATAACACAACTAAAGGTACCTGTCAAGAAAACACTTACATCTGTGTTCTTTCTGTAGTCTCCAATAATACAATCCCACTGTCAGTATCTATAAGAAAATACAACACATAAATTTCTCAATATTATCAAAGAGAAACCAATAATGCAGGAAAAAAAACACGTAAAATTAATACAACTAAGATCACAGTAGCCTATACAACATATGCATTGAACTAAAGTAAGCCTGCATAAAACGTTAAGCATATTCAAAAGCCTTTATAAACGAAAGAGATAGCAATTTATTAAGTCATAAAATCATAGTGGCATACTTACATTTCACCATGTTACTTGTAGTGCATGGTGTGTGATGAATGCAAGGAATGCCAGCAACCACTGGTCGCCCTTTTATTAAGGGACAGAGCCAGAACCTCAGACGGGGTGAGGGAAGGTGGTGGTGGGCCTAGTTAGACGGGCTATAGCCTTCTTTCTATTAGCTACACGACAGAAATAATATATTAAATTGTGTTTAATCAACAGTTCAGTAATTGTGTAATCAAATATTTCCTTTTTTGCAGAATGTTTTTGTGTTTCATTTTAACTTGGCTCTTCTTATGGCTTCAGAAGGATTACACCTTATTAAATAAGAAACCATATATTCCTGGTCAATATACATTGTTATTTTAACCTAAAGATATGAATGGCAGGAAAAGTAAATGCTTTCGTATTGATTTTACATTTGTACTTTTGGAGGAAGCATGTCCCACCAAAGCATGTCTTTCAAATTCTTCCATTTAAATAGCCTCTTTTCTCCACGGAATCTGATTCTGGTCTTAGTTTTCTCCCTAATCTCTTCTCTCCAGTCAGGTTGATAGCCTGGCATTATGACAAACTCTTTTTGAATGAAGTCCTCGTTCCTTTTGAACCTCCCATTATGTCAACTGAATGAGCAGAGACGGTTGAAATAAGCATTCACATATTATTTAGTAAAAATAGTCCTTTTGATAGGTATTCTTGCTGCTATCTGTTACTCAGTTGTTAAAATGTGTTATGATTTTATTTATTTATTTTTGCAAGGTTGTATTTTGGGTTCTTCCATGTCGTTTTTAAAAACGTATTTTTCCAACGTGCAGATTACGTTATTTTAACACCTTCCAGAAGTTGCAGTTTGGTCAGGTTTCATTTCGTAGTAAACAAACGTTATATTTATATTTCTTTGATTCCTAAAAGAAACGAACCAGGTAAGTATTTTTACAACGTTTCTAAAACTTTTATTTTGGTTATATTATTTCTTTATTTTTAAAAACGTTTTAATACGTCTTAAAACGTTGTATTAAAACATTACCTAATTGCAACCAAAATACTACGTTGAGAAAAGTTGTAAAAACGTTTTGTGTTAGCTGGGTAGCTAACAGTATTATCATAAGAAACAGGTACTAACCTGAAGTTCTATTCCAGGTATTTCCATTCTTCAATCCTGAGCCATTCATTGGTCAGTTAAATCAGGAAGTGCACACTGTGACTTGTCCGTCATCCAAAAACATCCGATTTAAAACTCGAGCTCTGCGTTTCACAATGAACATTAACACATTTGTTTTACTTATAAGAAAACATAAAATTACGTTACTGATCATAATAGTAACATAACTACATTAATCTTAAATCTAGATTGTGCTGGAAACATGAACAAATATTAACGTGAATGAATCGTTCTTTTGAGTCGGATCTTTTCAATCATACAGTATACACCTCATACAGCCAGTCTAAACCATTCGTTTATGAATTGTTCAAAACAAGTAGGCGATACTATTACTTTTTGGGCGAAAAAAGAAAAAATACAGATAAAAAGTATTTTCTGGAAATATGTTTACATTTTGAGCTGGGATCATAACTATAACAAACAAAACGTGGATACCGTAAATTGCAATAAACAGGCTTTTTATCAACGCATTGCGCCTCTATAAGTATAATTACACAACTTTTGATTAAAATCAGACTTGAATGCAGGAACCGTACGAGGACGCAACTGCGTCATGACGTAAAATGGAACGTATTGAAACGAATTGTTCAAAAGAATCGATTCCGGAAAACGAGTCAGACATTCTATTGCCCGTCCGTCTAGCTGTTTTTTTCTACATAATGTCATACTCTCTAAATCTCTTATAAACCGTAAATTCGATCCGTCAGATTTTATTTATAAGCGCGACACAATAATGATTTACTAAAGGGGTGTGAAGTTTGTTCATTAGTTGCAACGTGTGTTTTGTATGTTGCATGAACTTTCACCTCAGTTCCCACAGCTACGCAAAAGCGTGTGGATTTGACAGGATAGTGACAACTCTAACACGATCTTGATCTTTGAGCATGCATTGCCTGTCGAGCTTTTAACGTTAACTTTAACGTTAGTCATTTATTCCTGGAAGAATCGCGTCTCGCACAGTATTGTTGCACACAGCAAGGCTATCTGTTGGAGCCACATGGAAACTTTCATCAGCTTCGTTAACCAAAGTCAAGGAAGGGATCGCATATTCAGGTCAGTATCTCTCATCAAAGCTGTCAAATCCACATCGGATTGAAATGATTTCTCAGTAAAGACGAGCTAGACTATTTTGTTTGTTTGCTTGCTTTAGAGCAACTCAATATGCATGCGCTCTGGCGAAATACCTTCTGAGAAATGAAGCGAGGAGAAAAGAGCTGCTGAAAAAGCTGCAATTTCTGGAGTCTAATATGAGTTCTGGGCGGAAGCGTAAGAATGAACACACAACAGAAAAATCACATACAAAACAATTTATTTTATTTTTTTGTCAGTACTTACTGTTCCAGCTTTACTAGTAGAGTTTATCTCAGATACTAACATTTCTTATATATAGAAATATAACTTTTTTATTATTGACAACTGGTGTTCTTACCCTCTTATATCCGTTGTTAAATATCAAATAGGTTTTTGTAGCTAAATATAATCTATATTATTGCATACATCCTATATAAAATGTTGAACATACAAGTATATCCATACAGTATACACATATAAAACAATATATAACTTGTTTATATCAGTGCAAAACGTATATGACTATAAGACAAAAATAATAAGACATTACAATCCTGATTTTCTGTGAATTTCTCAGCTCTTTTTACACAAGTACTAGTTACAAAAAAACACGTACTAATTAATTTTGTGACCTCACAGAAATGATAATAATATCAGTAATGTACCTGCTTTTCTCTTTTCAGTATTAAGGCTTGGGAACACAGTCAACTCGATCCATGCGGCCAAGAGCACTCTTCATATTTCTGACCCCATTTTGCGCTTTTGCCTTACTTTTGCCAACGTCAACCGTGCCTTGTATTTCATCTGTGACAACATACTCTGGGCCAGAGGTGTCGGGCTACTACAAGACATCGACAAGGAGCGCTGGAGCTTGAACTCCACTCGCTTCTATTTCCTGTCTTTAGTCATGAATCTAACCAGAGACGTCTATGTGATCATCCAGCTCATGGTGCAGAAGTCTCGGGACCGACACTTTCAGCAAAAAGTCGACCAGCACCTGAATGAAAGCCCGGATGTGGCTTGTGTCGTAGTACCTCAGCTTGATGCATTCCTCTTCCTTCTCCTTGAAAGCCTCCGAAATGAACCGTCTGTGGCTCTCGATACCGTTAAAAATGTTTGCGATCTTTTCATTCCACTTGACAAACTGGGCTTTTACCAAACAAATGCAGGGGTGGTGGGCTTCTGTGGCCTTGTTTCTTCTCTTTTAGGTATATTGTCAGTTTTGAGGCCTGGCCTTAAAATCAAGCCGTGATTAAGGGAATGAGGAAAAGGCTTTAGGAACATCTAAAATGTCTCTATAACAAATGTTAAGATTTCAGTTTTGTGTGCAATTAGACTACTTTTAAACTTTTGTAAAGGGATCAACTTAATTGCATAAAGGAGGCAGGAAAGCAGCACATACCCATAATGCAGGGCTGTTCTGGATAACATAATAAAAATAACAGCATAATTTAGATAAGATTTCACCGTGTGGCTGTGTACACTTTCATTAAATAAAGTGCCTTGCTGTATCTGTTGCCTTAGTGAAATAATGTCACCTGTATATTATGCAGTATTTAATAGTTTTAATTGAGATTATATCACTTTGGTACTGAGAATTGTGAGATATGAGGGTACATATTTCAACTTTCTGAAATATGTGCTTAATATTTAGTCTCTTCTACATGGAAAATCATCTGTCACCTTGTTCTGACAGATTCTATAGTTGTTTACAGATGTGTTTTATTTGAACAGTTTTGTTAGTTGTTATTTCTTTTGGTTTACCATGACAATAATTTATTACATTCTGATTCCACTTACTTGGTTGTCGGCACAAACTGTGAACTTTAATAAAGGACTTTGTATGCACTGTTGAAAAAGGTTTTTTTTTTTTTTCTCATTTGTCTGCGAAGATAATTAATTAAAACGGCATTATTATTGACACAATCACCTCTTAATCATTCACTACATGGATTTGTGATGGATTGGTTTTAAACTTGCTACACCACAGGCCTAGACTAGAAGGGTTCATGAACTGATTTGGTTTTTAATTTGGACTGGCATCTGCTTATAACGTTATCACGATTTTTACAAACTTTGATTACTTTGATATTTTTTATTACTATTTTAAGCTTGCTTTTTAGATTTTACAATTTTCAAGTTTATATACAGTGCATGCATAATTATTAGGCATGGTGACTTTTATATTTTACCAATTCCAAATCATATCAGTCTGCATTACATTTAATAAGAGCTATAATTGTCCATGAAGGCTGAAAGCTAAAAACTCCAAATATTCTTGTGCATATTTGTGCATAATTATTATGCAGGTTTTATTTACAGATAAAATAAAAAGAATTTAAGTCAAAAATTGAAGAATGCAATTCTAATGCAATGGTATAGAATTCGCAAAGTTAAGGCATGATCATGGGACAGGCAAATGCTCATTGGGTCAGCATGGTCAAAAGAACTGAGGTGAAGAATTAGGTGTGAAATCATCAGGAACC
>JAUCMT010000391.1:0-13305 GCA_032357475.1 Enteromius thamalakanensis
GTGTAGGGACCTGAGGACTGGTGTGATATGCTCAGATTTTCTAGTTCTAGTCAGAATCCTGGCAGCAGCGTTCTGGATTTTCATGCCTTTTTGTTTTGGATTCTTTTTTGTATTTCCTTCCTGTTTGCCCATATTTGGTTGTTCCTGTGTTCAAGTAATTATTAGTTAATTTAGCTCCACCTGTGTCTCCCCAGCTGTCGTCTCTGTCGTTCATTAACCCTGTGAATAAATCCCCTTTCTTTTGAGTTCTAGTTTGTCAGTCAATGTATGTGTTACCCTGCTTGTGTTCTGTTATAGGATTATTATGGATATCTCCTCGCTTTTGATATGTTATTAAAAGACATTTATGTTTATTGGATTTGAAATGATTTGAAATTGCCCGATGAGTTTCTCAGTTTGTGTTTTCAGTTTGGTTTGGTTTGATTTGGACAAGAACATTATCTCTTATAATGTTCCTATGAGTGCACCGCTCACACTAGAGCCTGCTGCGCTGCACGAGCGCCCTCCAGAGCCAGATCCAGTCCCTAGATTACGGCCAGGAGAGCCGTTTCCAGTTCCTGCCCCTCGATTGCAGCCAGTAGTGCTGGTTTCAGTCCCCAAGAGCTCCAGTTTGTTGACCCCTGAAGAGGTCCTTGAGTTGTGGCAGGGAAAACCAATCCTGATCCCAGCTCCGATGATACAGCTACAGCCAGAGCCTGCCACGCTGCCAGAGCCACGGCCCAAGGACACGTTACCAAAGCCACAATGTATGTGTTACCCTGCATGTTTTCTGTTCTAAGATTATTGTAGATATCTCCTCTCTTTTGATTTGTTATTAAAAGACATTTGTTTATTGGACTTTGCGATCTCCTTCTCTATACACCAGCGTTACATTAGCATGCATAACATTTCAGTACAACATAGAGCAACAGAGGCTATTGTTTTATTAACTGTATATTCAAATCAATTTCTGATACTAATGTGTTTATGTTGAGTAATTCCTGAATAATCACTTACATAAAGAAATACGTCATATTTTGTGTTGAATCGGTTACCTGTGTCGGCAGTGCGCAGCATACACACCCACCTAAACGACTGAAATATAGCGCTTATCCTGCCCAAAAAGACCATAAACATTGCCAATCACATCTAAAGTAAAAATGAATTTGCATACACATAACATAAAATAAATCCCGTGTGACTGATTCGCTTCAAATCGGGTGATTTTAGGGCCGTTTGCCTGTGACTCAATGGTGCTCTCTGCCGGGAAGGAATAGAAAGATGGCGTATCGAAGACTTCCGGTGGCTTCACTGCCTGTCGGCAGTTTAGAACACAATGAGCGATCCAGTCATTATATAGATCAGTGATTTAGATCTGTGTTTTAGTAGATTGCTAGTCTTTAAGGAAATTGTAAGCCTGAGCATGTTGAAATTATCAAACTCACTAAGTGAGAAAAGTTTGAAGTTCTGTTGCAAATGGTTATTATGCTGACTGCCTTAAACAAGTAAATAATACTGATATCAAAGTGGAGCATGGTTGTGAAGGAATGCAGAATGAATTGTCACAAGAGTAAGGTAAGCAGCCTTTAAAGCCTATACATTTAAACATTACACAAGAAAAAATGGTAATGAATATTACCATGACTTTGGGCATCACATCTCTGCTGCTATCCAGACACTGACACAGTTCTATGTATGATATTATTGTCTTGAATATTTAGTACGTTAGATTTTGGAAGCCAAAATGCCAGGTACTGTGTGTCAATTTGCAAATGAAAATAGTTCCACAGCCACAGCAAAATTATCTTTTGCATAGCTCAGAATAACCCAAAGTAGTACTATTTCAATCCAACATCAATTATGCGTTCACGAATGAATTGAGTTAATTATTTATTGATTTACGTTTTTTGGTTATTTCTTAAACATTTGTATTTGTTCCTCTTTTTTTTTTTTTTTTTTTTTGCATTTCAAGTCTCTTCGAGTCTGTTATGTAATGTGGTTCTGTTCTTATTGTTTACCTCTTCACTTCCTTTGTTCATTGCATGCCCCTTTTTGCTTTGCTGCCTTGCCATAGCAACCCTTATTATTTACCATGCCAACATATCACCTACAACTGTCCCTCATCATTCCTGGTTAAGCTGTGTATATATACCCCCGGGTTTCAGTTTTGTCGGTTATTGTTTTGTGTAGGTGTTTTGCCTTCATGATTGCTCTCCTGGTTCCTGTCTGTGATTTGTCCACGCTTGTTTCAAGTTTGGATTATCTGTGTTGTTGTTTCAAATTGTTATAGTGTTCCTACTGTCAATCTTTGCCTGTATTACGATGCTGTTTTTGCTTTGGCCCAATAAACTCAATGCTACGAGTGTATCACACTCTAAAAGTAAGCTACTTTTGTGAGGATCATGCAAACACAACACAAAACAAAAAACAATTTCCTAGTGCTATTGGAATAAGCATCAGCACTTTTGGCATTCTGTTCAGTCTCCCATATATCTCATATTTTCATATGTATTTGTTAATACGGAGTTCAACATTACTGTATTAACCTAAAAGCATTAATTTAAGAATGATTATAATTATACAAAGGAAAGAGTTTATGATCTCTTACTGTGGATGATAGTGATGATTTGTTACCAGAGGATGGCCGAGAGATCTCTAAAAAAGTGGAAGGGCAGGATACAAGGAAGGGGGAAAAGAGAGAGAGAAAAAGGTTTCTGTATGAAAATCTGTGTAGTGTCATTTGAAAAATCTTCATCACAACATGAGTTGTTTTATTTCCTGACTGGGTGCTCAAATCCTGGGTGCAAAAAACTCTCTCTCTTGCTCTCTACTCTCACATACATACAAGAACACCTTCAGCTCTCTGACACTCATACACATAGACACACATTTTCTCTCATTACATCTTTTAAGCAACACATACACAAAAGCAGTGAGTCACCAAGCACATAACCGTTGGAGGGGGAGGAAAATCTTCTCAACATGCCACATCTGATTTTTAGCCAACTTAAAAAAAGAAAAGAAAAAAAAACGAGACATGCACGTCTGCATGCACATTAATTATTCAGAATTAAAAGGAAAATTTCTGAATATTAATTGAAGAATTGTAATTTAAATCTGACCTTTTAATGCTGTAAAATAAACCTGAAATACATTTATATGCTATATGCATTTTTTCTTTAAACAGAATATTTTGCAGATTTGTTGTAACAGATATATATCAGCTACTACTATATATAATAAAAAATAAATAATCTTGTCCCTCAGAAATAGCCAAATTAACTTGTCCTTTACTCTAAAAAAAAGCTGGGTTAAAAATATTAAACAGAACACATGTTGGCTTATTTTGACCCAGCTGTTTGGGTGAAATTTTTTCACCTAACATGCTGGATTATTTTATTTAAGTCAACTGTTGTTAAAAAATTATTATATTGCTTGCCTAAAATGGACTGAAATTGAAAAAAATATATAGCTATATGTTTTCTTGTGTGTCATGAAAAGAACACTCAGAATTAGCACTTTAATTTAGGTGTATTCAACTGTTCTCTGTACTTAAAAAAATAAAATAAAATAATAATAATTATATATATATATATATATATATATATATATATACATATATAACCCAGCATTTTTGAGATTGAGAACAAGTATTCTTCCAGCATTACTCAGATTAATTGATTAAATGACTACTTTAAGTGAAATTCTGTAAAGCAACAGTAAAGAAAACACAGAATGCTTCCTCTCACTGAGAATGTTGATATAATGACAGAAATGTGTAAACTGACACTACCACCTAGTGTTCAGAGTTCTTACATGCACTGCAATAATTAGTTCCAAAAAATTGCAACAAAAATGCATGCACACAGATATAGCAGAACGCAGCTCACTTGTCCTGCTAGGTTCGTTGTGTGCTTTGGAGATGTTCTTGTTCAGGCTGGAATGAGGAGAGGCTTTGGGTTTATGTCTTAGCTGAAGGCTGGACCACTGATATGTGTGATGCCTCTGGTACCTCAGTGCAAAATTTGGGCGATGTGTAAAACGCTGTTCCTCCATAGTCCTAAAAAACCTGAAACTAAAGAAAAGAAGACATTTTTCATGACACATTTGATCATAAGAAACTGATCAAGCAATATGATAACAAACCAGAAGAACAGTTATATGCAAGTCTGACAGACATTTAAAGAACTAGCCTTTACAAACCCCTCAAAAAATGTACCTATTTAATTGAAATAACCAGATCCAGTTAGGGATCAAATTAGACTTTATAACAAGGTCTAGTCATTTTGAAACTGATTTAAATTGAGGTTGCTAACCGGTTTTTTTTTTTCAAACCCAAACTGCACCACCGCTCACATGCATATGTCTACATACATTTTTTGTTTCAGCTTGCTATGAGCAAATTATAACTTAACCATTTAATCAAACTTACAACAAACATTTAATCTTGCTCAGTATCTTAAGTTACACTATACTTAAGAAATTATGAATAGCAAACCTGTTGACAGCTTCTGTAACTTAAACACTGTATTTTGTAAATATTGCAAGAATGTTCATTATGACATGACATACCTATGTCTCTTATTAGCAGTTCTTCAGTTACAGAGACTGAGCTATAGACACACATTTACATGAAACATATTGGCTACTGATATTTTGAACAGTGGACCTAAAATATTCTGAACGCTCAGCATGTTCACCTACAGTTGGGTTAAAACTAGGGGCCCTTGTGTTTGGTGTAGCTTATGTATTTTGTGTTTATAGAGGACTGAGTCTGAGTATTCTCTTTACTCTTGTCATGATCTCTGTTTGGGTTACCTATGAGCTTCACTAGAGTGCTTTCCATGCTAGCCTTCTGACCCTATATCAAAGACTTCTTTTGCCATAATCCTTTGCCCTCACTGTTTGCACCTGTGCCTTATTTACCCTGACTGCTCACCCTATATAAGCCTGGTTTAATTTGTCATTCTTTGCGAAGTTTTGTTAGTTGTTTTTCTCTGGATTATTGTCTCGTTTTTTGTTTTTGTTTTTCTTGCCTGTTTTTTGGATTTATTTACCCTTTGCCTGATTTCCTGTCTTGTCTATTGTTTGGACTGCCTGCAGGTGTTGTGACCTAGGGTCCATTCTTTGTACGTCGCTTACTACATCCAAGATCAAATCATCGTGATAACTTTGAGCTCACTATTCCGGCTCTCCGACCGCACCTGTTGTTGATGATTAGTATAGCTGGATTGAGTTGTCTAGGATTATTGCACGTTCGTGTGTTGGTTTAAAAGGCGACATGTATCGATAGTAAACTGATCACAACCGTTTCAATTGGTTGACAAAAGAGCGAGCTAAATTTTTTAATCAAGATTACATTTTTTTAATCTCTCCTCTTCAAACTCTCCTGCAGCGTGAGCTTCGGCTGTGTTGTCTGAGCAAACTCGCTGTATTGTGTCTGGTGTTTATTTCTTTGAGGTGCTGTATCAAATATTCTGTATCTCGCGCTTTAAGCTGCTTCCGTGTTCTACTTTGCCGGCATTTAACCAATAGCTTCTCTGCAACAAAGTGATGTCATGCCGCACACATTGCTGTTTCTGTGTGGAGTCAAGAGGTCTAATTCTGTGCCACTGCATGACTATAATGTGAAAAAATAATAATATACATATATATTCGAGTCCTGATCGGGAAGAAATGTCCATTTCCGATTTCTGATCATGTGATCGGATCGGGACATCCCTAATATACATATAATGTAACAGAGCAGTGAAATTTATATGCTTGAATGAATGTATTTTATTTTAATAATGAACAGGCTGCGAGTGGGCCTGTCAGCAGTAGCTTTCGACTGATGTGAAGAACTGCCGGCAGGGGGCACAGGAAGTATGGCCTCGAGACACAGAGTTCGTTCCCTCAAAGAACCATGGCTATATTCATAACCTTTACTTTTACCGGAACTCCCACTGCGTCTGAAGACACTATGGGAACACAGTACCAACAACGCCATAACTCCAAGACCCTGCCCTGTGTCTCAATATACACCACTAGGACGTAAGAGGCCGATGATCCCGGCGTCATCCGTATGTCCAGACCGTAGTACCGGACAAACGTGGAGGGGACAGACCAACTCGTGGCGTTGCAGCGCCGTCATACCTCTTGTGGAGTGAGCTCTGACTCCCATCGGCAAGGGGAGGTCAGAGGAATTATAACAGATTGTGATTGTCTCAACAATACAATGACTGAAGGTCTGCTTAGTAGCAGGCTGACCTCTCTAGGTGGACCGACACACACTAGTGACTGATCAGACTTCTCCACAAGGCTGCCCTGTGGACATACGTGTCCAATGCTCACACAGGACACATACAGTTGACTTCTACTGGTCGGGATCCCTGAAGGGAGGAGGATGAAACGCCTGTAGCTCGATCGGGCGAGGTGCAGTAGCAGTAAGGACCTTCGAAATGTAACCCGCTCAAGGGTACAGAAAAACTTTCACCAGTCCAGGCGCAAAGTCTAAATATGAAGGCACTACTGAAAGGGCCTGAAGGTATCCTACTCGCTTTAGAGAAGAGATCGCGAGCAAGAACATAGTCTTAAGAGTAAGATGGCGATCAGAGATCTCCTCTATGGGCTCAAAAGGTGGTTTACACAGAGCCTCTAGCACCTACAGCCAGGTCCCCCATAGGGACGTGAGAGCGTACTGGTGGTCTCAACCTCAAGGTGTGCCCTCTCAAGGGCCTCACTGTGAACTTCCACATCTGTGGGCGGGGTTGAAATATTGAGCCCCTGCCTGTGAGAGGAGATCTTTCCTGAGGGGAATCTTTCATCTGTCTAAGAGATCTATCAGGCTCAAGAATTTTACTCGGCCAGGCCTGAGCAGGGCTATTAATAGTAAGCAAACACTGTTTCAGCGCACTCTCAAAAGAACTCCCGGGAGCAGAAGGATCAGGGGAAATTTGTACAGCCATAGCCTCGGCCAGGACTGTATCATAGCATCTAACCCCAGCGCTTGAGCTGGAGGAGCTGGAGAGAACTAGAGACATTGCATGATCCAATGACTCGCAAAGAGGTTCACCTCTGATAATAACTAGTTTTCTGAGTCTGCTTCATCGCCTTAAGGTGGAGCATACCATCCCCGGGCCTCAGCCCTTGCCTCAACAAGACATCTGCTCCTAAATTCAGATGGCCAGGGATACAAACAACTGTCAATGAGAGGATCTATCCCTGACTCCACAGGAGGATCTGACATGCCTGTTCATACAGTGGCTAAATCCGCAGTTAGGCCTGTTAGGTTTTTAGGTCTGAGAAGAAGTGTTTACTACTTGAAACACGGCCAGCATCTCCAGGCAATTGCAGTGCCACGTGAGATAGCGACCAATCCACAGACCACAGGCTGAGCGGCCACTCAAGACTGCTCTAAAACTGGTGAGCGCATCCACTCGCCAATTTAGCTGGCGACAGGGAGCTCGTAAAACCGGGCCCTGTTTAGGAGCCAAGGGTTAACATATCTAAGGCTCGCACACATAGTCGGGAGTCCTTGATCGTACAAGCTGGACTCCTTTTGCAGGGAAACCTCCTTGGTTTTGAGCCACTACTGCAGGGGTCTATAGCAGTATAGCAGGCTGACAATATCCGACTGCCCTTAGAACCCACAGTCTCTGAGACTATATGACAGTGAGTGACCTGCCTTCTCTCACTCTCTTGCCTGATTTGAGAATCGAATCTACTCGAGCTCTACTCGATCTGGTCGAATCCCATACTACGCCTGACTAAGTGGTCTTCTGACTCAAGAGAGCACACTTTTCTTGCCGTTCAGTCTGAACCCTAGACGCTTCACGTGAGCAAAGAGGACATCTCGATGTCCGATCACTACGCTCTACGACTGAGCTAGTATTTAGCCAGTCTGTTATGTAGTTTCGAATGCAAACACTCCAAAGCCTCAACGGAGCTAAGGCTGCATCTACTACTTTCGAAAGCATCCGAGGCAAAAGTGCTAGGCCAGAGGGAAGAACCTGATAGTGGTACGCTTTGCCCTTGAAAGCAAGCCTCAGAAACTTCCTTTGAGAAGGATGAATGGACATGGAGTATGTATCTTTAGATCTTTCGGTACGTAGCAGTCCCTGGACCTGCTTTTGTTACACCACTTGTTTGAGTGTGAGCAATCTGAACTTCAGCTGACTGAGTGGTTCAATTGCCTAAGATCTAAAATGGGCCTCAGCCCTCCATCCTTCTTCGGATCTATGAAGTATCGACTGTAAAACCCTGATTCTCCTTCTCAAAGAAGAATTGGTTCTATGGCTCCTTTTCTTGGAAGGTATTCTACTTCTAGTTCCATAACCAGACCCGGCTCTGGAATAATCTTGGTGAGCGTGACGCTGCAGAAAGGTGGCGGAGGAGATTGAAACCTCTCTATTACTCGCAGGGCCCACTGAGAAACATTCGGAAGAGCTTTCCAAGCTGCTAACTTGTCTAATAAGGGAACCAGCCTTTCCAGACTTGCTTTTGGCTTTATCAACGATGACAGCTCGCTGCTACTGACGGCTTGAGGGCACTGGGGAGAGCACGGTGGTCAGCTCTCTGACCAAGAAGGGTCTGCCCTTAGTCCTGAGCCCCAGGATATCAGGACTATTTCTGCTGGGACGTCCTAGACACAATAATATTTCTAAGGTCTCTTTTAGGCCTGGAGGCCCTAGCAGCAGAGCTTTGCCTCAAACTGCGACGAGTATGGGAGACAACAATCTCATCAGAGCTAAGTTACTCGCGCAATCTAGATCCGTCAGCAGGTCGGCCATGTTATGCTTTGTAAACATGCCGCGGCCTGGCCTGCTACCAAGTACCCCTTTGCCTACAAGCGCTGAGGTTATTCAAGGTCAGAGCCTTTAAAGACGATGCCATACCAGTGGACAGATAGCTCATGTGTCTGATCATACTTTGGCATCGATTTACATCCGCATTTTTCTGTACCCACCCCTTTTTCTATTTTTAAAGTTGCTGGCAGGGAACGAAAACACATGCATGGTCCTAGCCTACGATTTACACACCTCGGTGTGCCAATCAGAGAACCACGGTAGGCTCCGACATGGAGGTGGTGGCTGAGCACACAAAAAAGAGCTAACCAAACCTGTTTTTGTGTGGCTACTTGCTTCTTGCTGCTTTTGGGACGGATTTATTTTTAAAATTAATCTACGGCCCAAATAACCACAAAAAAAAAAACCTCCTCATATTTACTGGGGTGACTCATCAACACTCTCAGGTTCAGCCTCCTCAGACGAAAAAGCGTGAGGTTCGAGCCTGTCTCACAAGAGGAAGTCGCGGGTCGGTCTTCACTGCGAGCATCACTCTCGGAGCTTGAGCAGGAGATAAGGATTTATCTGTCTCCATCGCTTCAGCCAGATCACATTGGCCACAGTGAGACCTGAGCCGCGAGGCTCACCAGCGTAAAGCCCCTTCTAGAAGAGGGCTTTTCGGGATCAGAGCAGCTTTTCCTGAGCGGCAGAAGCTCACAAATGAAGGCAGCTCATTTTTATCTAGCTCTGCCAATGTGGCTGCTTCATGCTCCGATCTCAGGCAGGCTTCACATGTGTGTCTCAACACCTGTGAAGATCTCTTGCATGGAAACACACGCCACTTCTTTTTATTTCTAAAAGTCTGAAAGAATTCTAAAAGAATAGGAATAGGCACACACCATGACAGTCAAAACTATAAATAATTGATGCATACTGCATGACATAAATAAATTAAAATAAAACTACATAAATAAAATATTACAATTTAATGTTCTTATTTTTCACTCTATAATTTCACACACAACTTAAGACTTTAAAGTTTACATTGAACATTATACAAAACTTTGCACAGTAGAAAGTAACAAGTCCAGCAGATTTTAATACTAATACGAACCATATAAAAAGAGAATATAGATTTTATAGATTTTTGTTTATCTGTGCTCTGATTTCGAGGTTGCAGTCTTCATGTCAGAAGCGAATAAGAGACAGGTTCCACTGGCCAGGGCTGGAAGCCGAAGTAAAAAGGTTCTGTGCCGCATGCCCGGTATGTCAACTCACTTCTCCAAACAAACCTCCCCCCAGCCCTCTTATACCGTTACCCATTATAGGGGTGCTCTTCGAGCGGATCGGCATGGATCTCGCTGCCAAAGTCCAGTCGGGGTCACGAGCACATCCTGAGCCCTTTCCCCTACGGAAAGCAATTACCGGAAACTGAATGAAGTCTCACAGTTCGACGGATATCCCATGCCCCGGGTGGACGAGCTGCTGGAGCGGTTGGGAAGGGCCCAGTACATCACGACCCTGGACCTCACGAAAGGATACTGGCAAGTACCAGCCACGTTCCAGCGGCTCATGGACATTATCCTCCGGCCCCACCAGGAGTACGCTGCCGCGTACATTGATGACGTAGTTATCCACTCAGAGGCAAGGGAGGACCACCTGAAGCGCCTACGGAGAGTTCTGTCTGAGCTCAGGAGGGCTGGACTTACTGCCAACCCCCACAAATGTCATCTGGCGCAGGCGGAAGTAAAGTACCTGGGCCTTGTGATCGGAAGATGGCTCGTGAAGCCACAGGAGAAAAAGATCCAAGCCGTCCGGGACGCTCCACGACCTACTACAAAAGCCCAGGTACGTGCCTTTCTGGGCTTGGCTGGTTACTATCGATGTTTTATCCCCAGCTTTTCCTCCATAGCTGCCCCCCTGTCAGACCTGACCAGGAAGGGGCACCCGGAACGGATACACTGGACGGATGAAGCTGAGGGGGCTTTCCAAGCCCTGAAGAGAGCCCTGGCATTGAGCATGCGAGAGCGGCGTTCGTGAATGGTTCATGTTCCCAATGCGGGAAGATGACTATCTCGGAGTTGCAGACCAGACTGAATTACATGGCCGGTGGGGAAGTCCCTATTCCTCTTCCGCATTCCGGAGTTCACATTGGCAGCGTCCGCGGAGCTTCCGGTTCCGAAGGAGACATGGCCAGTCTGACGGTGACAGTGCGGAACTCTCCTCGGGGAGCGCCCTCTGTCGCACGCGCTCCGACACTGATGGAGTATCCATTGGTGCAGCCCGGCTTTCCGGAAACGGAGTCAGGTGTTTCCTTTGGAGCTCCCCCTGACGAACAGATGTCGGTCTCTGCATCAGGAGGAGAGTATGGTTCAGGAGATGAAGTGTCTGCTGCTGGAGCGGCGTCCCAGCGGCGCTCATCCGTTCCAGATACAGATCCTGAGCTTATTGCTATGCTTGCTCGGGCCGCCAGAGGAGTTGGGATTGAGGCACTGAAGGCACTGCACGAGGGTGGGCACAACCTGGAAGTTCTGGCAGAACTTCGTGCCACGACGGACCTCGCGCTTCGTGCTACGAAGGTTACGGCGCGTGCCCTGAGGTGTGCAATGTCCACTATGGTGGTCCAACAGCGCCATCTGTGGTTGTGTCTTGCTGACATGCGTTATGCCGACAAGGTTCGATTCTTGAATGCTCCCGTGTCACAGACCGGCCTCTTCGGCGATGCAGTGGAGACATTTGCCCACCAGTTCTCTGCTGCCCAGAAGCAGACTGAGGCGATCCGTCACATCCTGCCGCGGCGTCCAGCTGCTGCCTCCACCCAGACCCCTCAGGCTCCGCCTCAGCCTGCTCGTCGCCTGCTCCTCCGCAACCACAGCAGCAGTAGTACCTGCGGTCGCGTCGAGGAGCCGGCCATAGGGGTCCCGCCCAGCCTGTCCAACCGCCTGCAGCACAAGGTGGCAAGAGGAAGTGCAAGCGGCCCTAGGACAGGCAGCCCAGGGATGGAAGGAGTTGTTCTCCAGGAGGTGGTCACATCACTCTCTCCTCCAGAGGAGGGCTGGAAGGAGATCTCTTCGTCTGCTCGCAGACAACCGCTAGCCTCACGGCTAGTGGTACCCAAAATCTCGACAAAAGAGCAATTTTCCTCCCCCCTGGGCCCCATGAGGGGACGAGGCGTTGTGGACAGGCCTGTGAAAAGAGCTTTGTTACACACTCACTCTCCTCTCATTTCAGGCAGCAGTCAGAGCTTGTGGAGGACGAACCAACAGACTTCCCGGCCTACTACTGCCGGAAAGCAGGTAACTTGCACACACATTCACATGCAGGCCTTCCTTCCGAACCGGCACAGAGACGCTCGGACGGGACACCTGCGTTCCCCCTCGCTGCCCCACCACTGGCACCCCGCTGGCTGCGATGATCCCCCTTGTATCCTCAACTATCTCGACGACTGGCTAATACTAGCACAGTCCAGAGCTCAGTTGTGCGAGCACAGGGCCCTGGTGCTACAACACCTCAGCCTGTTGGGTCTTCAGGTAAACGGAGAAAAGAGCAAACTTTGTCCGGTGCAGAGGATCTCTTTTCTCGGGATAGAATTGGACTCGGTCACTCAAACAGCGCACCTCACGGAAGAGCGCGCTCAGTCTTTGCTGACTTGCTTGAATACGTTCAAGAACAAGAAGGCTGTTCCACTGAAACAGTTTCAGAGGCTCCGGGGTTATATGGCAGCAGCTTCAGCGGTAATTCCGCTGGGGCTTCTCCATATGAGACCGCTTCAGCATTGGCTCTATGATCGAGTCCCGAGGTGGGCGTGGAAGAGTGGCAGATAGCTCCGAATAGCTGTGGGTTCAAATAGCTCCAGCATGTCGCCTAGCCTTCCATCCGTGGTCAGATCTAAAGTTTTTGAGGGCAGGAGTTCCCCTAGAACAGGTCTCCAGGCATGCTGTGGTATTCACGGATGTCTTCACCATGGGATGGGGCACCATGTTCAACGGGCATGCAGTGTCTGGGGTTTGGACGGAGCCCCATCTGCATTGGCACATCAATTGCCTCGAGCTGCTAGCAGTTCGTCTAGCTTTGGGTCGCCTCAAAGAGCACCTACAGGGCTGTCACGTTCTGGTCCACACGGACAACACTTCGACCATTGCGTACATCGACCATCAAGGTGGTCTACGCTCCCGTCGGATGTCGCAGCTCGCCCGCCACCTCCTATTATGGAGTTGGAAGCATCTGAGGTCGCTTCGCGCCATTCACATTCCAGGTATCTACAACCAGACAACCGACGAGCTGTCCAGAGCACAAGTGCTCCCTGGAGAATGGGGACTCCATCCCCTGACGGTTCAGCTCATTTGGGAGAAGTTTGGAGCAGCACAGGTAGACCTGTTTGCTTCTCCAGGGACCTTTCATTGGCAGTTGTTTTTCGCTCCAACCAAGGGAACCTTAGGCAGAGACGCCCTGGCTCACAGCTGGCCTCAGGGGCTGCACAAATGTGCGTTCCCCCCAGTGAGCCTTCTAACACAGTTCCTGTGCAAGGTCAGGGAAGACGAGGAGCAGGTCCTGCTGGTAG
>JAUCMT010000392.1:0-13302 GCA_032357475.1 Enteromius thamalakanensis
GATAAGAGTCTCGCGTTAACGCAGCGCGTTAACGCCGATAACGGCCCACCACTAATATATATATATATATATATATATATTTATATATATATATATTTATAAATATTAATTTATTTTTCAAACAAGATATATATATATATATATATAAATTTATCAATATTAATTTATTTTTCTAACATATGTTGGATTTTCCATTTCCTTTCCATGACGTCAAAAATTATTGTTGTTGTTATTTTTAATATGTTTATTATTTACATTTTTAATTTAACTAGGAAAATGTTCTGTGCTTTATTCCATTAACTTCTAGTGATATCACACATATTCTCCACATTCATACTTAAATATATTAATTAATGATTTTAATACATTTAATAATTTATATTTTGAATGGCTCATGCACTCATAAATTACATTTGAAATTACAGTTTAAAATTTACTAGGACTGGAAAAAGTGTGATTTCCAGGCCTAGTAAACTTTGAGATGTCATTTTTACATAAAAATTAATTTAGAAAATAAATAAAAGTGAGGGGGAAACAATTTTATATAGCCTACTTTTCTATAGCTAAAAAGCAAATAAATAAATTTAAATGTGATAAAAAAAATCCGTTAATAGTAATCACAAACTGATGACAGGAAGTACAGAATATCTCTCAGTTTTTACATTTGGGGCAGCTCATATTTAATCATGTTATATGGAAAGAATAAAGTCTTCCTACAATATAAACATTAGTCATTTTAAATAGTTGTTGGCTGTCTATTTCACATTATGTAATTAGTTCATTAACTGCCGTTTACAGACAAGTTGCCAAGATGTAACTGTAGTTTTCCTTTGTAGTCGGTGATGGATGTTTGGAAATCTGTAATGCGTAAAGATATTGAGATGGACGTTCTTGTAGCTTGGACAAGGATAAGGTTTCTTGCGCTTGTAAGAGTCATTTATAATTCAGGCCTCAGTTGTATCTCTCCAGTGTGTCTAAACTGAAACTTCAACCTTTCTTGGACCTCCTTGAGCACTCCTGCTGCCGATTTTGTTGTCAGCTCTTTAAGCTCGCCAGAGAATATACACGGCATGGGGGAAGTGTTGAGGCGGCGCCCCATCATCGCTGGCAGGGAAAGAGGTGAGTTTGTGACCGCTCATTTCAGTGGATTCATTTGTGGAAATGATTGTGTCGAAAGAATTATTCAGCAAAGTGAGGAGATCTGATGATTTATTTTAGCGCAGGGCTCTGTAAGTAGTTCAAACACACACTGCATGCTCCTATTTGGCTCTCGAGACTGGATTGGCAGATTGATGAAAGAAACTGTCAGTTAGGTCTTTTATTGCAACACCTGCTTGCATCATTCTGAGAATAGAATGCCTTTTGTCTGTTCTTCTCTTGTTTTGGCCAAAGCTTTGAAAAAATGGTGTGACATTTAACTATGTAGCAAAATTCATATGATTTCAAATGAAAGTTTACAGCCAAGGTTCTCCTGGATTTTAGAAATGTGCACAGCATGTGTGACCTTTTATGTCTCACATGAATCACATTCCATAGTTTTATTTTAGATTTAATAAAAAAGGAAATGACTCTGAGGAACATAGTTAGCAGATGTATACCTTATACTGACTAAGAAGACTAATCAGCCTGAGCAGACATACTTGTTCTCATCTGGTATCAATTACAATCACTTGTTATTTTAGTATATGCTGTTATAAGTTTATAATATTTAGAATTTTCATGTATTGATATATTTTTTAATTTATAGTTTTGTTCATCATATTTTTGGATTTTATTTTATTTCATTTTAGTCATTTTGTTATATGCTTTTTCGTTTTTATTCATTTTTGTCTTATTACAATGTACTTAATTTATTATTACTATTTAATTAATTCTTTTGCGTTTCAGTTTTAGCTTTTTTATGCTTCAACATCTACTTAAAACTAATTTCAGTTAGTTTGCAAGGCAACATTTCTCATTTTTGCTTAGTCCAAATTTTATTAAATCTCACATTAATATTTTATTTATTTTAATAAACAAAATGTTTTTAATAGTTCTAGTTTTAGTTTATGATAATTACACTATTGTATAAATAATACCTTAATTTTTAGTCATATTGTTACATTTTGTCATAATTATTTTTTAAATAATTCTATTAAAGCTTAGTTTACTTTTGTTACATTTTGGTTTTTATTTGGTTTATTTTTGTTTATCTTAATTTTTTTTATGTATTTTATATATATTTAAATTATCAGAAATGTTTTAGTTAAATGTAATAACCATAATTACATACATTTTATTTGTATTAATTTGTTTTTGTGTGTAAGCTGTATGTACATATATGTGTGTTTAATTACTTTCATTTGAGTTTTAATTTTAAATTCTTTAAATTAAATTCTTTAAATTTAAATTTTTTTCTTAATTTTTGGTTAGTAATTTTAGTGCTTCACCTTTTATAATTTAATTTTTAATCTTGTTTATATTTTGTAGTTTTATATCAATTACCAAAATTCCTTTTAATAGTTCTAGTTTTGGTTAATGATAATAATTCAGCTTATAAATAAAAACAGCATTTTTTACCCAATAATGTTAACCAATATTGTATTCACAAATTATTTAACAGGCTCCGCACTCTGTGTTTTTATTTGTGTCCGCAGGACCCGGGCCGGGGCGGTATGCTCTTCCTCCCACTATCGGTTACATCAACCATGATTACACCAAACCCAGCAGCCCGGCCTATTCCTTCCACAGCCGCATGAGCAGCAACAGTGAGTGACACCACATGAAATCAAACACTTCTCACACTGACAGATGACATGATCCACTCAACTAATGATGGGTTTGATCATCTCAGAATGCTTTTAACAAACATGTCCATGGATATATATTAACATGGCCCTCATATGAACTGATAATTTTATAGATTAATTAGTGTCTTTTATACAGTACTGAAATATTAGGTGGATTATCACACACACACACACTCAAATACTTACACGCCTAATTAGTGACATGTAACGCCTGCTTCCTCATGGAAGGAACGGAGAACACCCAGCCTGATCAAAGTATTCATAGAAAAATCTTGCACATCTGGAGTTTATATCACAAACAACAGCATGCAATATAATGATTAATGTTATTTCACTGGCATATTAAGCTAATAAAATCCACATGCTTGATTTTAATCCATATGTTTGATTTTAATTAACTTTAAATAGCATGTCTCTAGCTCAAACAGTAGAGCGTGATACTAGCGACGACATGGTTGGAGCTTCAAGGAATGCATGAAAATATTCAGCAATTATAGAAAAAAATGATACAAAACATGAAAAAAGGACGGTAACCTTTAAAAAGGTACACACTTGTACCCTCAAAGCATGCATATTAAATTATATCATTACCTAAATCTAACGTGATGTAACTAATGTACTAAACTAATGTACTTCTGCTGTTTTTCTCAAAATGTTGCTTTGAATAGTGGTGTCTGTGGATTCCAGTCCTGGACCGCAATATCACGTAGATGCAAAAATGACACGCTTTGGTAGAGACGGAACCCCGTCATACTCCATGCTGGGCAAAAAGAAGAAAACAGGTGGGTTTTCATCTGATCTGACGCTAGAGTTTGCACATTTTTATTACACAGATCTATGAAGTTAAACTTCAATGGCATACACAACACATTTTCTCCATATATGGGAATTAATAAATGTTGTAAAGTCATACCTATATGAGGCACAAGGCTGTTCATTTATGCTATATGCTTTTGTTGAAACCAGCAGCCTGCGTTATTTAAGTAGTTTATTTTTTTTTAATCATGTTTAACAGCTGATTCCTTGCTGAGAAGCTGCATTTCCCATGATTCCTCAAAGAAACAAAAAAAAAAAACTTGACGAGTGATAGTCCCTCTCTCTACACTCTCAAAATACTTGTTATATACAGTACATAACCAACATCTTTAAATCAGTAGTTTTATATTTATCCATTGCTTTTATTTAAATGTTGTCTTTTGCTATGCTGCGTTACGGGATTGTAGTTTTTCCCTCAGTAAAGCTGATAAGTACACAGACTTGTCTTTTTGTCGGATATTCAAACATGTTTGTAATGTTGAAGTTGCTTTAAAAAAAAAAAAAGTGGTCATTGTCTCACTCTATAAAAAACACTGGTTTAGGCATAAATGTTATCAATCTGGGATTAAATATGTACATCTATATATAGAGAGACATATTTATATTGAACATGGGCATTGCCAGAATGTAAAGGTTCACTGAAAGAAATTGGTAATGTCATCTGAAAATACAGTTTAGTTTTTCTTTTTGGAATAACATGCACATGCACTTTTTGGATGAATCATGCACCGTACGAATGGTAATGTGTATTCAGAAAGTCTTTATGTCAGATTCACTTTAAGTTTTAAGAGGGGATGCATAATCAAATGAAGCTGAAGTTGATTTTCTGTTTTTGAGCAGCTGATACGTTCCAGACTCCTGGACCCGGAGCCTACAGTCCTGAGAAAGCTCCACCTTTGAACCTTCATCACAGAACTCCATCTTACACCATGGCCTTCCGCACACGCTACCGCAGTGTGGACCCTGTCCCAGCCCCCAACCGCTACACCTTACCCAACCTCTTTGGCTCTCACGTTCCCCACAAACCCGCCAGCGCCAGCTTCTCCATCTCAGCGCGCAGGAAATCAGGCGGCCCATCGGAGGACCTGTCTATGACTCCGGGACCTGGCCGATACAACAGCACAGAGCCAAGCGTTTATCTGAACAGACAGCCTTCTTTCTCCCTGCAAAGCCGTTGTAATATTCCTACAGATGCCACTCGGAAGCCTGGTCCAGGTACGCACAGCCCAGAGAAGGTGACGGCACACCTGCGCCGTGCGCCGTCTTTCTCCATGGGTGTCCGTCACTCAGAGTTCGTAACACCACTGATTGTTGACGTATTAGACTGAAGGATTCCATGCACTGCTTTGTGGGTTTGGGCTGTATGTCAAAAACAAATGATGTTAAGGTAAAAATAAAGTTTTAGGACGTTTTAGTCACAGTCTTCATTACCTGTCACTCACACCTGTCACTCTCATTACCTGTTTTGTTTTTTGTTTTTAAGTTATTTTGTAAAAGGATAGTTGTCCCATAAAATGAAAAGTTTGATCTTTTTTTTTTTATTTGAATAATTTCTATAATAGTTTTCTGAATGGGTTTATAATTGTTTTTTAAAATATACATTTCTGATGAAAAACACACCTAACTGAAAATAAGAAATGTTGCCATGGCAACTAACTTAATAAAATAGGTTGCAGTTAACAGAAATAAATACATGATAAGCTTTAAAATAAATACTAAATAGAAATATTATTAATACGAAAGCTAACAAACGAATAAATAAAATATTAAATTATAAATCTATAAAAGATAAAACTATGTAAATCAAATCAAATAAAAATAATTAGCATTATTAAACAGACAAACTTAAACCTTAATGAAAATGAATGTTGCCAAACAACAAAAATTTGTTGAAGCACGAAATCTTCAAACTAACAATCTTAATACCAAAATATATAGGCTTAAACCTACATTAAAATGTACATTACAACTGAAAATATATACAAAATTGTATAATTGTGTATAAATAATAATAGTTAATTATTATTATTTATTATTGGTTAGTTAATTACAAATATTATAATACACTAGTCAACATTTAAAGTGGACCAAAACATTAAAATCCTAAAATGTCCTAAAATGTAAAACTTTTTTTCTTGTGCTTTTTGAAAACGTGTTATTTTTATTATTTCATAAACCAGTTAAAATCCCTTGAGTAATAAATTGTAGCTACTGTAGGAACATTTTTAACATGCTTACAGGCTTTGTGATTACATGCAAGTGGAGCCATGCTGGGTGTTTATTATTTTTGAGCTTGCATATTGGTTGTCATTGTCTTTATAAACAAAATCTGACACATTTGCAGTTAATGTAGAGTATTGTAATGATTAACCACATCAGTTAGCAGGTACAGTGACACTTATTGGTTCACTCCAATCACTGCTCTGTCCATCATTCACGGAGTCCTTTGCAGATATTTGGATGTAGTAAGTCCTTCCCATCATCAGATCACTCAAAACCATTTTATTAGACTCATAGGGGCCCATCTAGAAAACAAAGAATGTTAAAGCATTTAAAGACCCCCATATTATGTCCTTCCTGTAGCATAAGCTGACTGTGTTCTGTTTGATGGTTTTGTTTCATTACTTTACAGATAGGAATGTAGTTGCTTTTAACAACACTGAACGTGGTTTAAACAGGAAACTCACTGTTCTAGCGCTCTCAGGTTTGCCCCAGTGGAATTTCACTGTGTATTTAAGGAGAAAGAAGACAGGATTCGGCCAAGTGGGTGGTGGACCCCACTGCACAGACAGCTTCCTGTCTGGCATTACCATCACGCTAACATTCACCGGAGGATCAGGTTTCACTGCAGACCAACCAAGAATAAGAATTTAAACAGTCAATTTTGATCTCATGGCATATTGATACAAACCTTTAAAATACTTTCATATATTATTTCAATATTTAATATATATTGTTTATTTACAATTTCAGAATTTTTCATTTGCTATATAATTATGTTTTGTGTAACTTTACAACATAAAAAAGTAAAATAAAGACAAACCAGTGGAATAAACTGGTAGAAGAGGACAATGAAAATCTCACCTATCTTCTCAAAAATAATTTGCCGTATGCTTGTAGTGCTACCCAGAGCATTAACAGCTGTAATGTTGATGAGCGTTGGGTCACTTGCAAAGATCTCCAGTTCCTCTAACACACAATGCCTGTCTTTTTCTCCCCATTTCTGGCATTGACGAGCATTTGATAGCGGATCTGAAGAACTCCTGAATTAAAATTGAGGAGAAATTCAGCAAATATTCTGAACAATTCGAATCATTAAAGTTGTCAAAAAATATACAATTAGAGCAATTTACAACAAGTACAGCTCGGTATTCAAAATAAAGATATACTTAAATACATAATCTCTCTTCAGTTTTAAAGAAGCACTTCATTTAAGAATTCTGTTATTATTAACTCAAACTGCTATGTCTGATTCATGAACAAATCATTCTTTTGAAGTGGATCTTTTCCGTGAATCAAATGGATCACAAAACCCATCTGATTGATTCACTCATGATTCAGAAATTAATGCAGATTTTTGGAATATAAAGCACAAATCATATTTACTGATATTTCTGTGGTACATTTTAGAGCATCAAACTATTATTTATATGTACAATGTGTACAATTAAAGGCAATTATTTACAATTCATATTCGTTTTAGCAAAGTTTGTTGCAACAAAGCATTTAATATTCTGTATAATCTTAACAATAAAGATATTTTTCACATTAATGCCACAGAAGAAAACGCTCTTGGTTAATGCAAAGAACCTTTAAGTAAACAGTTCTTCAAAAGAACCTTTAATGCATTAATATTTTTTTCCACTATAAACAACATTTTGTGCAATGGAAACTTGGATGAACATGTTCTTCATGGAGCCTTTAATGTAATTTATGTCTATATTTTCAACTATATTTAGATACCTGTATGTAGCGATATAATGTGTTGGAAGTATTGGGTCTGGAGTCAGTGTCCAAGAGCATATTGCTCTTTTAGGGTAACTTGGAGACCAACAATGCACATCTGGAGGAGAGGGGGGATCTAAATAGAGCAAACATTGCACAATTGATCAAATTTCTTAAAGCTCTATGTCTCATAGAAAAATAGTCAGACATTTTACCATGTACAGCATTAAATAAAGGAAGATGCGCATAAACCTACATCCCGGGTATAGAGATACTGTTTGAATGAGATCTCCATTCGCTTGGTGGCAGGTGTAGATGCCTCGGTCCTTCAAACTGCTGTTCTGTATAGAAAGAACAGGGCTCGAGACAAGCACTGAACTGTTGAATCTCCACTCCACCCCTTTTTCTTCTCCGTCAGAGCATGGTATCTTCACAGATGAACCCACTGCTACAAACAGGTCTATTGAGGGAGGTGAGGAGGAAAAGAGACAGGCTTGGACAGATCCAAAACGCTGTGTCTGTGTGTATGCAGGAGTTTATGTGTGTGTGGAGGTGTCTCTGCATGAGAGAGTAAGAGTCTACTTTCTGAACAAATAAAAGCTTACCTCGAGTTTCTGGCAGTAAGGTTGTCGGGTCCAGGCTAAAAACTCCACTTGTTATGGCTAGTGCTCCAAAAACATATATCAAACACCTTTTTTGGTGTTTCATGGTGACAAGAAGGTAAAGTTGGTGCTTTTATAACAGAAGAAAGTAAGCATGTGTGCAGTCACGCACAGATTTAGAGGTTTAAGCTGTGCTGTTGTGAAATCTTGTTAATCATTAGTTAATACATCTATTTACAAAGAAGGTAGGCTACTGTTGGGCACCAGTGTGGAAATAAATACATGAAATTTCAAAAATGCATTTGTTTATAAAAGTCAATGAAACATTGGGACAAACAAAATGATAAAAACGGAAGATGCAACTAAAACACTTTTAGTGTTTAACAGTTCATTTTAAATGATGTGCAAATTCTAAATATTTCATGAATATAGATCTCAACAAAAAAAGAACAGTTCTGAAGAAATGGATCCTTTCAGTACTGTCTCACCAATAGATGCAGTGAATGGGTGCCGTCAGAATGAGAGTCCAATCAGCTGATGAATGTGACAATAATACACAAGTAATGCACACAGAGGCGGATTTAGTGAATTTGGGGCCTCAGGCAAATATAGGAATGGGGCCCTATACATTTGCACACATTTACTTCAATCAACCTTGAGGTTCCTTTTTTTGTTTGTCAAAGTTACTGCTGCACAATGGTGCCCCGTAGTGGGATTCTTTCATTAACATTTACATTTATTTATTTAGCACACACTGTTAGTCTTTCATGTTGTAGACAATGGAATAGCAATTGATTTACAGTTGAGACACAAGAAGTAGTCATAAGTACTGTATAAATTATTACTGTATATTTCTTATTGTATTTACTGACACAAACCTGTTTAGGTTACACATAGGCTAATGTGTCCACATGTTGTTTTCTGATGCAGCTAAATTCTCAATAAATGTGGATTTATTGATTTATCTTAGTGTTTCTGTTGTCATAAAATGGGATGAATATAAAAGGAACAGAACAGTGATTGAGTCATCGTCTGATTAAATCAAACAGGATACACATAAGATAATGCAACAGCGGTGCTTGCTTGTAAAATTGGCTTGATCTCACAGCAATTTGTATGTATTTTACGAGGTGGCTAATTCGTACGAATTTGTACGACCTCACTCGTATGAATTCATACGATTTATTCTAAGTTGTACGTATTTTACAAGATGGCAATTCGTATGTCGGCTTCAGGTGCATAATATTTTTGTTACACACGAAGCACATTCAACTCAGACACGCAGACGGTCATGGTAATAAACACTGTAACCATTCGCCTGTCCGTGCTCAATGTGCATTTTGGGGGCCCTTTAGCTTTTGGGGGCCCAAGGCAGTCGCCCACCTTTGCCTAATGGGTACGTCCCTCAATGCACATCCAGGATAATGCTTCATCCAGTGAAAACATCCATCGCCTGTTGTCTTCTTACAGCAAAATCCATGAACACATAAATTTATATTTACTTGTTAACAGGGCTTGTACTCGTATTTTTCTCCTGATTCAGATTTTTTCACTGGAGAAAAGGCTGTAAATTTTGAAATATTACAATCATAGTTTCCTCAAATAATTAATGTGTCAGCTCATCAATTATATTTGCAAAACTAAAACAGGACACACTTGTGTTTTGTAAAACAGATACAATCCATTAAAGTATTTTACCATCAAATCCCAAGCATTTAGTCACCCAAGTGACCAGCCATCCAATCACTGGATTCAAATCTCAAAGTGCATCCTAGCAAAGTGTGTTATATAGCTTATAATACATAAAACATTTTATCTAGCCCATCAATTATAATTTAAACTGGGGGAAAAAACTCACAGTTTACATAGTGTAGGATTCAGTGAACGGTTTTCGGCTACCATGTGGACTGTGATATAATGAGGTCAGAATCCCACTGTAAACAGCACAATGCGCTTGTTTATTGACTGTGTGGGACTGTTCTCGTTCTTCCATGTTTTTTCACAATCCTGAGTGAAGACTTAATTCACATAAGCCTTGAAAGTGCAACAACTTTAAATGAAAACATGTTTTGCATTTGAGCTCTTTGGCTGAGACTGAGAATTAAAGGAGACTGAGATTACCATCAACCGAGGACTCAAGTACTTTGACAGATGGTATTAGCCGTTTCGTTGTTTAATGGATTCATAAGAAGAACCAAATGGATCTGTTTTTGATGTGTCTTAATATTATGCATTATTATTTCATTACAAACTAGTTCACACTGCTTCAACAGGCACCAAAACTATCAAAGTTAATTTTATTGCTCCGACATTTCACTTTCATGCCTCAAGAGACTTCATTTAGTTTTTGGATATAGGTTTAATTGAATAATCATCTTTCAGGTAGCTGTTTATAGGCTATTGTAAATTGCTTAGAAACAAAAGCAGAAACAATTACAAGACTTTACTATTAATGATAGAATAGACCAGATAATCTTGGAAGAATCTGATGGGAACTTTTCTGAGATCAGACTCCACCAGCCCATGTCTTTTTAAGGCTTTATGTATGTTACTTGCTGTCTCTTTCCGAATCCTAGATGAGGTAAAAAGTATCAACTGCCAGCAAACAAACACTTTAATTTTGATTATTATTGTTGTAAAGGATAAGATGTTATCTATGAGCCTTATGACATCACAACAGAACCTTTCAATGATTAAAAACAGAAGCTTCTGGCTCTTCTGAGAAAGAGCATTAGCTTAACGACAACAGCCTAAACTTCCAGAAGTCTATGTAAAACCCTATGAGCATGTTCACCAGCATTGATTTGAATATAGTTTAAATTAGATTTTCAAAGTTGGCTGAAACCTTTGAACTCAAACATAAAAAAAAGTCAAGACAGAAAAAAATGAGCGAACAAACGAACAATCTGGGGTCATTAGGCACCATCTAGTGGTTATTAGACATTATTGCATTAGATTTACCGTTTTCAGTAGCCCACCTGCCAGAGAAGCTATTTACGATTTCACAATTGGTGGGCAGTTTTTTCCAAGTGTTTGTGTGAGGATAGCAATAAAATTGAGGTCATCTTACTGATACTAATCAGTCCACCTGTGGGCATCTCAATATCACTGGTACACTATGGCGTATGGCGTCATCCAAAAGCGCCATTTTTAATTAATATAAGGGAAAACCTTCAGTAAATAAGGAACAAATTTTCTGTTTGATCCTCGGAATCTTTACAAAAAAACTATTGGTTTAAGAAAACTTGATTAGGTCGTTGAGCAGTGCATTTAAAAGCAGTACATCTTTAATCGATTTGCATGAGGTGAGTGGACAAGGATTCAATTAAGGATTTCCACTGTGAATTCTTCCTTTATGTTGTCTTCCTTTTAGGGGTATGAAACAGAGAATATTAAACATCACCAGAGCGAATTTGACTAACATTCTGTGTGAAACAGAAAAAAATAACAGATTTTGTAAACCATAATGGTGCTGATGATGTTGGGTGACCCTGGTTGTACACCATGTGTTCATAATAAAACCAAATAAAAAATGCTTTTGGTTTATGAAACATAAGGTACAGAAGATTAAACATCACCAGAGTAAATTTGGCTAATGCTGTGTGAAGTGGAGTAACAGATTAAAAACAGATAAAAAACAGATAAAAAACATTTTAAAATCAGTTTGGTAACCTGTAGTGCTGGCTGATGGATTTGTATGTGGTAATATAATCCATGTGACATCATTGGTTCAATTTCACAAAGCTACTGTAAGAATAACTGTTTGTGCACAAAAGAAAAATAATGGCTTCATTCAACAATTCTTGTCTCCAATGTCCTCCATCCAGATAAGGACATCATTAAAATAGTCCATGTGACAGTGGATCAGCTTTAATTTAATGAAGCTAAACAAATGCGTTTTGTGCACAAAGAAAACAAAATTAATGACTTTATTCAACAATGTCCTTATTTGTACCAAAAGTCTTTCGGGTTTGGAATGACCAAACTAAATTTTTGAGTGAACTATCCCTTTAAACCCCACCATTTCAAGCTCACCTTCATCTACACAAGGAAAAAGGCTCCAACAGTTACTTCAGTGCCCAACAGATCAAGTCCCAAACTACCTCATTCAGTCAGTTTGAGCTTTAGTTCAAGTGTGATTTTATTCACATATAACTGAAATATAATAATACATTTGTCAAAGCTTGTCAATTGTGGGTAATGAAAACAGCAATCAGAGTAAAAAAATAAAAAATTCCTACCACAAAATCTTTAAAATAGATGGTATAAGCAGAATAATGACTTTATTCTGTTCTGTTTATGATGACCCCTGGTGGTTAGTTGTGGAAATGAAGGAATAGATTTGACACACCACCTGAATCCCCACCCCAATATAACATTCATCAGCTCTACTGTGTGTTAACAAATTTGGTAATTCTTATCAAGGTATCCAGCATGATTCAACACAACAAACACGAGCGATCAGTCTCAACTTTGATATTGCAGGTGCCTGATACAGTTTGCAGCTTTAAATGTTAAATAAACTTTTCTTTCTTCAATTTCTGTTCATAAGTGAATATGATATAGCACCCTTAAAAATATTGCTGCTATACTTACATTGTTACATTTGCTACAACAGTAGGACTGTGGTACATTGACATTAGCCAGCCCTGTCAATTTATATAAATAAAAATACAATTACAGAAAGATTCTTGCAGCTTTTGTCTAATGCAAAGAATTAGATAACTAGGTAATATTAAAAGTTTAAAATAAAAAAACAAAGCAGACACTGACAATGATAGACCAAGATATGGCCCAGTAGATCAAGATTTGCAATATCTATACATTTTAAAATCAGTTTTAAGTTTTTGTGGTAATGTATCAAAAAATGCTTTTTTATTTTACAATCAATCATATATAGTTTGTAAGAGAATATATATGCAATAAAAATATATGTAATTTCTTCTATCAAGCTGCCATGGTTTTAAAACGATGCCAGGAATGGCTAGATTGTCTAATTTGTTTATTAATATAATCACACATTTAAAAATGTGGTGGAATTATCCTACAAATTTGGTTTAAAGCATAATAAAGCGGTGTCCTGGCCAAATTCCCACTGGCCCTTGTCTATCATGGCCTCCCAATAATCCCCATCCATTGATTGGCTGTAT
>JAUCMT010000393.1:0-13298 GCA_032357475.1 Enteromius thamalakanensis
TGCCTGCCTGCCTGCCTGCCTGCCTGCCTGCCTGCCTGCCTGCCTGCCTGCCTGCCTGCCTGCCTGCCTGCCTGCCTGCCTGCCTTATTAGAACTTATAGCCTTATAAGTTTATGTTTAACTAGCAACCACTGACTCTGCCTGCTGCCAATCCTACACTGAGTGTGACAAAAGTAATATCGTTTTTTATATCAAACTACTTGTACATCATTATATTTGATGTTGTAACTACACATTGTTAGGCATGCGCTTATCCAGATTTTTTTATGCCCAATTGCTTTTATTTATTTATTTTTTATTTATTTTATATATTTTTTATTTATTAAGCAACAAAAAAGAAAGAATTAAAATATGCACAAGATGTTTATTTGGTATTTAACATTACAAAGTGTCTTTTGGCTATTGAAAACAATAAATGTAACCATCTGCAATTAACTGCACCATGAGTGCATTGAATATAAATATACTGTTTTCAGTTAACAGCTTTCTTAAAAGACAAGTTTATGTTAAAGCACAAACAAGTCACAAAGAAAATCAGTTTTGTCCCAGGTAAAAAAAGAATGGTAAGAAATTGTATGTTTATATTAGATTTGTTTGGCAGAAGTGCAATATACAGTAAATAAATAAATATATGACTCCCACTATTTTGATAATGTAGCTAGGCAATAGAAAATGGAAAGGATTTATATTGTTAAAGTAGAATTATTAATATTTTATGAAGACATCTTCCCCACCCTGGAGAGAAAGAGAAGCGGGTGCACCAAACCACCCAAGAAAAACCAAAAATAATTAATGGTCAGAAATATGTGTTCATTATACCCTAGAACAGAAACAGAATTTAAAATTATATAGGGAAAAAATATAATTATTATGGTGCCAGTAGTTATAAGAATGATGTAAAATGCTCTTTTCTTCATGTGATTTTCCTCTTCTCTCTCTCTCCCTCTCTCTCCTGGTTTTGCCTGCTTCAAAACTCTGAGAACAGACACAAGCAGAAACAACTGGATGGAGAAGAAGAGGAAGAAATATGCTGTGAAGAAAATGTAATGGAAATAAGGTAAGTCCCAGAACATAGCAATAATACAGATTCCACCAGCAGCAAAACTTGCCACCCAGACAGTAACACAGCAGTTCACTCTATATCTGAGAGGTTTGTACTTCAGAAAGGTTACAGGATGAACCACTGCCAGGTAACGCTCAACACACATCAGACACTGAAACAGAGGGCGACCAGTCAGAGCTATTCCCTCTAAAAAATACGAAGCAACGCGAAGATTATCGTCCATACAATCGATAAGATAAAAAACACATTCCATACAATAGAGCATCTCACAGACAGCGAGGTTGAGGCTGAAAAGCTCTGCGGCAAGTCCATTCCCTTTTACTGTTACTATAAGCCAAATCACATAGGAGTTGATAGGAAAACCCAAAAGAATGATGATGGTATTCACTGCAGTCGCTACAATTTCAGTTTCCTCCTCAGTGCTGTTAAAAAGGAAGTATTCTGAAAAGTTATACCCATCAGTGGTGAAGGTCTCACTGGAGATGTTCATCTCTTCACACTGTGCAGTCAAAAACACAACTGTGATCTATGAATAAAATACAAGTGTAAGTAAATCAGAATATTCTGGGTTAACTAAGTTAACTTGATCAAAACTACTTTTAAATACTTTTAAAAATTTTTACTTCAGTTCTGTGCTGTCAACAACAACAAAATCATTCAAAATCACTACAAAATGCCACTTCTGGACCATCTGCCTTCCAAGTTGAGCTGTTAATGGTATGAACTTGTACTGCTTTATCTGTTCTGAAGTATAGCAAAATTACATGCAAACACAATATATTGGTTTCAAATAAATAGCTGTGTTACATAATAATGTCATCTGTACAACAGAAGCAAAACAGGATTTATCACGCAGCAAATACAGTCATTTTTTAGCTTAGAGATCTTGTTCTTCTCAAATGTACAGCATCTAACAATTAGAACCATACTGTAAGTACATAAACAACCCATTCATATTAGTTTTAGTTAAAGAAAATTGGAACCTGGATCACCTGAAAACCAGTCACACACACATGTATATCTATCTAAATTGAGCATGATCTTTACTTAATATCCTAATGTTTTTTGGCAAAAAAAAAGAAGAAAATTTGATCATTTTGACCCATATTTGTTGGCTAAAGCTAAAATGTACTTGTGCTAATTTGTTATCCAGGGTCAAAAAGTCATCTCTTAGTCGTATCCTCGGATATCTTATTTGCATATGAGTGTTACTAATTTCAATTAACAGGCACAAAATGAGGCAGAGAGATTGAGAAGTTTGTTAAAAGCTGAATGTTGTTTCACTAATTAAACAGCTGTATTTACTGTACACCCTCTTCTTTGAAAATGCGATTATGCAGTATATATTATAGAGACTTCATGATGCTTATTTAAAGCAGAATTATTGGAATTTAATGTAGGGCATAGCAAAAGTAATTTGGACAGCATTAGCTGGACCCACCTCCCACGAATAACCTGCTTTATAACCCAATCAATAGTTTCTTTAAAAACAAACTCCTTTGTAAAACAAATAGGCCTACTCCTCTATGGCATGCTTTGAAATAAAAGCAGAAGATCAGTCATTTGTTGTCAGCAACCAAAGAACTCATCTTGTGAAAATTAGTCTTTAGGGATAAGTATTTTAATTGATACCAGTATATTAACTGTAGCAAAATTAACATTTAAATTAACTGGTATTGTTAAAAAGTTTACTTAATGGGAGGCAGAGGGAGCACGCACTTCTGTTGTGTGAACTTTATTGTTGTTCGCTGACTTAACACGCATCATTTTGATTAAAACTAAATTGTAAATACACCAAAATTTTCAGGGCCATTTATTATACAGATCATTTCATGAGTTCAAACTTGCCGGTAATCTTAATGAGCAAAGCGAGTTTGGCGTGCTGTCTGTGGAGAAGATATAGGGTTCGGAAGGCTGCCGAGCCCTATGGGGTTAACCAATTAACATACTGATGAAGCACTGGGCAAGGTAGGATCCATGTGCAGTATTTATTTGTAGTAAAAGTACAGGCAGGGTCAGAACCAGTAAACAGAGCAATACAGATTGAAAAGGATCATAGTCGGGATAAACAGTCTAGGTCAGGGCAGGCAGAGAACAATCAGAAAAAGGGAAACCATCTGGGGGCCAAACGCTACGAATTGTAAACCGTAGCAAAACAAGACTTCGCAAATACTACAGTCCAAGGGCCGGTTTTATAGGCAGGCCAGGGAGGTCCACGAGTGTGAGAAAGACCAAAGTAGGGCCTAGGGAGTCGGAATAGGTTAATATTCCGGTGAGGGTTCCCTCTGGTGGTGAGGAAGAGGCAAGCCCAGTACCTCCGTCATAACATACGCATACTTCTTTCAGTTTCTGAAATTGACCAGTTCCTGAAATAACAACAGGAGTGGCCACTGCAGAATCAGTTAAAATAACCAAAATTCATTTTACTAAATATCTCAGAAACTCACTCAAATGCAGAATCTTATACAAAGACCACTGAGAGCAAGTTATTATTTCAAATATTTCTAGCACTCAGGCATATTTTATGCATTTTTTTTTATAGAAGGGACAATATTTAGGGGATAAGAGAGGGGGAAAAATTTCAACATTTTGTCTTTGTAACATTTTACAAAGATCTCACAAACTGCAAGATTCAGGCTGAAGAACTCAGCTGCAAGTCCATTTCTTGCTCCTCTCAATATAAGCCAAATCACATAGAAGTTGTGAACTAATGCATTTTTTTGGACCACTATTCTAAAGTGTTACCACCAAAAGATAAGTAAAATTATAGTGCCGTTGTTGTCATTAGGGATTCTGTAGTCATTAAAAAAAAACACACCATGTATGACAGTCTACAGTATTGTAACACTCATTAGGAAGGAGACTGTCAGTCGAAGGTAAGTTTGAACAATTCATTAGTAGAAAAGGCAGTTCAATACAGCTGTTCGTTCTTGTAAATGTTTTTCAGGGCATTGTGCGATCTCCAGATCGTTTTTCCTTATGATCTCTCGAACAAACTCCTGAAGGTGGTAACTTTTCCCTTGAGGTGGGTGATATAAGCGATCTCCGAGTCGTAAATCCTATCTCCCTTTATTTCTCTCTGATACAGGTGGTTGAGTATTAGGAGTGGGCAGGCGCTCTGAGGAGACAGGTGAGTGCAGCAGGAGAGTATATACAGGTACAGTAAGTATAAAGGTTTTCTCACGTTTGAGTGGTGCAGGGTGATCGCTGAGGGGTCGGTGTGTTCCTTGAAGTTGATATCGTGGTAAGCAGACCATAAGACTCCAGTTCGTGAGTATGCTCAATATGGCAGGAGATGGAGCTGAGTGCCTTGAAGATGGGGTGCTCTGATCACATTTTTTAGGCCGATCACATAATTCATTATCTGCCAATACCCATCATTTTAAAGCCTTCTTTTTATCAAGTATAATTATTTGGTCTTTATCGCCTGAATTCAACGTTGAAATCATTTGTCATAAAATGCTTTATAGAGCCTTTAAATTATAATATTTATATTAAAAAAAAATAAATAAAAGTTTTATTTTTTTAAATAATTTACAAAGGGCAGTTTCCCTACCCGGTATAGAAATAGAAAAGGTTGCACCAAACCACCTAAGATAAAAACTGTGTAACCAAGGACAAGATATTCTGATAAATTCCAAATAACGCATAGTAAGGCTACATAGATAATATATATGGCAACCATGCTCACATTAGATATTAGAATTAAATAAAATGCTCTCTTCTTTATGTGGTTTTCCTCCTCTCTCTCTCTCCCTCTCTCTCCTGGTCCTGACTGCTTCAGAGCTCTGAGAACAGCCATACAACAGAACAACTGAAAGAAGAGGAAGAGGAAGAACTGTGCCAACAACAAAATAAAATACAACTTAAAAAGTAACAACAAAGAAGTGACAATACCGACCCCACCAGAGCCAAACCCTGCCACCCAGACAACAACAGAGCAGATCACTCTATATCTGAGAGGTTTGAACCTCAGGAAGGTTATAGGATGAACCACTGCCAGGTAACGCTCAACACACATCAGACACTGAAACAGAGGAATTACAGTCAGGGCTAGTGCTTTTAAAAAACATGCAAGCATCCACAGAACTGTGACTTTATATCTTATAAGATCTATGACAGACTCCATACAAAAGAAGATCTCAGAAACAGCGAGGTTGAAACTTAAGAACTCTGACGCAAGTCCATTCCCTGTTCCTGTTACTATAAGCCAGATCACATAGGAGTTCATTGGAAAACCCAACAGAACAGTTACAGTAAAAACTGAAAACATTTCAAAATTAGTTTTCTTCTCAGTGCTGTTGCCGTAAAGTACAAAATCAGAAGAATTTGACCCATCAGTGGTGAAGAGCTCACTGGAGATGTTCATCTTTTCGCTGTTTGCATTTAAAAACCAGAATTGTGATCTATAAATGAGATACAATTGTTAGTGAACCAGAACATTCTGTGAGTGTACAGAGTAAACCTGATCAAAAGGACTGTAAAAACACATTAACAAAGAAATCTCAGTTTTGTTCTAATAATTTCATTTTTTTTTACCTCAAAATTAAATTTATTCAGTATGCAGTAACAGCTGGACTGTTTGCCTTACAAGTCGTGTTCATGGGTTGAAACTTGTAGTTATCTACAAGGCATTGGTCCTGAAGCATTGCAAAAATAAAATGCAAATACACAAAGTGATAGCTACTGTGTTGGTAGATTAATCCAAATGCCTTCAATCAGTTCATGTTCAGACATAATAAGTAGTTCAAGTATAACTTAATAATGTGTCAAATGTGAAAAATTCCAAGACAAAAAAAAAGGGCAAAGTCATTCATAATCGATTGGTCAGGTGGTAATAAAAATATCCTCTCAGTCCAAACAACCATCTAATTTTAATATCCATGTTATGAACTCATTCAAATTGCAGAGAACACAATCTCATTTAACACATGGGCTTACAAAAACAATGTCATCTCTTTAAAGAAATCATAACAAAACTGGAGAGGCAGAATCATTTTTCCTTTTTTATGCATTTCATAGACAAAGTCTATTTCTAAAATAACACATACAGGCAACACATTTCACAAAAAAGTTAATCAGAAAAAAGAACAAAACAAAACAAATATATAAACAACATCAAAAACAATAAAACTGCTCCTGCTAATGAAAAGCCTGTTGCTTGAGTCTGGAGATTCTAAATCTTCCATAACAAAGCAAAAAAACATGAAAAATCATTAAACATATTTTTATTTAGGCCTTTAAACATTAATTTAATAATATATAAAAAAAATAATAATCAAATGGATTAAGAAAAGACTGTTTGCATATGATTTGCACAATAGTTGAACTTATGTATGGAAACAGCTTAAGGGCTTTTTTTTTTGCGATACTTTGGTAATCGTTAAAAGGCCAGTTGAATGGAAACATACGTAAGCGTATTGCATTGACTTGAGGAAAAAATATCTGCTCTGTTTTTCTGAATTAATGACTTAATTATCTCAGAATTACGAGATACATTTTTATTGAAATAAAAAAAAAATCATGAAAATGTATCTCGTAATTCTGAGATAATTAAGTCATTAATTCAGAAAAACAGAGCATAACATTTTTTTTTTTTTCATGAAAATCTATCTCGTAATTCTGAGATAAGTCGTTAAACTGTCTATCTTTACTGTGCTAAATAAGAGAGCTGATGTCCTACCATACACTGTAAAGAATGGATGACGTAACTCCACTTCCTTCCACTACATTAAGTGAAGCCAAATCGTTCTCAGTACGGCCACTGACATTTTGCAAAAATTACAGTCTGCACAGAGATCATGAGGTGAAGCAGTGGAATAAAAGTCGGCTTCATACCCGTGTCATAGGCTACAGCTCACCCAGTAAAATGCTGACGGATTCCGTGATCAGCCATAAAACAGTGATTCTGTTCAAATTCTCTATCACATCTTAGATGATTCCCTTTTGAGCTAATTTGCTAAACCAGTGCTTTCATAATTATAGTAAGTGAATACATTAAAATAACATCAGGCATAAGGCACACCAATTTTTAGTATCAAGCAGCAAAACAAACTGTGTTGTACAGTTAAAAATCTAGATGCTATGAGACCGGAAGCAATACCCATAGAATATATTACATATTAAAACTCCTGTAAATTACTAAACTGTGTGGGTACACAACAGGATTAAGCACTAAAAGGTGAACTAACAGACAAATTTAAATGCAGTATGAACGTGGCTTGCCTTTTTAATTTAGAAGACGGGACTATACTGCCATGTTGCTGCCTATGCAATCTTTAAATTAACAAAAGTATTTGCTGCTTACCCAAATAATTTAATTGTGACAACTATTACAATGGTAATGTGCTATTACTAAACCAGCATGAAAAATCCAGCGCACAAAAAAAGTCTGTAGCACTCCATAAAATTGTTATTTCTACATCTTATGGGTCCTAAACTTCATAACTATTTCTAACAATTTATTTATTACTGTATAAGACTTTTTGTTGTTGTCGTTTATTTTAGTATTTGAGAATTAAATGTTTGGGATTTTGTAAATTAAATAATGCAATCTGTTTGAAATATGATTGCACACAGTTTTGTTAGTTACATTTTGTCATTTGTAATATTTATGTTTTTAAAATGAGTTTAATTTTATTTTTTTAAATAATTTAATAAAGGGAAATTTCCCCACCCGGTAGAGAAAGAGAAGAGGCTGCATTAAAGAGGCTGAATTAAAGAATACATGAGCACAAACTATAAATTCATCATTACTTACTGATGAATTCCAAAGAAAATATAATGACAGTATATAGGGAACATATATGGCAACCATGCTCATATTAGATATCAGAATGAGATTAAATGCTCTTCTCTTTATGCGGTTTCCCTCTTCTCTCTCTCTCACTCTCTCTCCTGGTCCTGACTGCTTCAGAGCTCTGAGAACAGCTACAAGACAAAACAACTGGATGGAGAAGAATAGGAAGAACTGTGCTAACAATAAAATACAATACAAGTAAAAAATAGACAAATTCACAATATTGACACCACCAGAAACCAATCCTACCACCCAGACAATAACAGAGCAGATCACTCTATATCTGAGAGGTTTGTACTTCAGAAAGGTTACAGGATGAACCACTGCCAGGTAACGCTCAACACAGATCAGACACTGAAACAGAGGACGGACAGTTAGGTCTAGTGCTTGTAAAACACCCACAAGCGTCCAGAGAACTGCAAATTTAAAGCTAATAACAGCTATGGCAGAGTTCATGCATATAAAGATCTCACATGCAGCGAGGTTGAGGCTGAAAAACTCAGCTGCCAGTCCATTCCCTGTTCCTCTTACTATAAGCCATATCACATAGGAATTGATAGGAAACCACAACAGAAAGATGACGCTACATATAGCTGCAAATATTTCCAAAGTGATTTTCTTCTCATTGTTTCCACTGTGAAATATGTAATCAGAAGAGTTTGAGCCATTGGTGGTGAAGGTCTCACTAGAGATGTTCATCTCATCACTGTGTGCAGCAAAAATCCCAACTGTGATACAAATGAGATAAAAGTGTTAGTAAATCAGAACATTATGGGATTGTACAAAGTAAAAATGATCAAAATTACTTTAAAACACACACACACACACTCTTTGGCTATTTTACCTTTGGCTTTTATCTGCCTTCCAAATTGCATTCATGGGTTGAAACTTGCTCTATGCCTCTCTACAAGGCATTGGTCCTGAAGCACTACAGAATAGCATGCAAACACATGGTGACATCATATTTACTGTACTTCAAATAACTATTGATGCTGAACCACTGTTACTTTAAATTAATACATATATCTCTGATAATTATAATTTCCACATACATAACATAATTACTATTTCTAAATTATTTTCACATTTTACACCCACACACACATATATGCTGTATATGTAAAGCAATATGATTAAATAAATTAAATTTAGCTTTATTAGATAAACAATCTAGCTTATTTTTATAACTTTATTTGTAAGTGCTGTTTTATGTGAAAAAGCTTGTAACAGCCTGTTTATATTGTCGTTTTAAAAAAAAATCTAATACAAACATAACCATTAAACAAGAGCGTGTCATGTTTTTGGACTGAAATTGTACTTAGAACTATTGAAATTGTATAAGGGACATATTATATAACAGAAGGAACTGTAAAACAGGAACAACAAAACAGCCAAAATTGTTACCCCCAAATCCTGCCAACCAAGCAATTACAGAGCAGATGACTCTATATCTAAGAGGTTTGTACTTCAGAAAGGTTACAGGATGAACCACTGCCAGGTATCGCTCAACACAGATCAGACACTGAAACAGAGGACGAGCAGTCATGGCAAGTCCTTCCAAAAAACGAATATAGTTATTATTATATAACTATTATAAACTATAAAAAATATAGTGATGTATAGATGAAACCCTGATATATTAAGTGACATCATCCTTGCTTTAAATAAACAAACACACACACACACACACACACACAAAACCTAAGTGAGCATGTGTAAACAACACTACCAGTAAAAAGAAATAATAATAATAACAATAATAATCTAACAATAATAATAAGTACATAAATAATAACAATAATTAATATTATTAATAATAATATCATAATAGAATAGTTTTAGCTATTTGTTAGTATTTTGCAGTAATTGCATGTTAAGTAGGCAAGTTTGCAGTTTGCTTGTTTGCTTGCTTCAAAAATACTGCGAAAACACATTTTATTGCAGTCAAATTTGCATAAAAATTGCAGCTTACAAAACAAAATTATTTGCTTAGTGATAACAGAAAGCTGAAAGTTGTGTATTTTAAGTGTCGATTTAAAAAAATAATTAATTTAAGTGCATTAAACCCTAGACCAAACCTAGAGAAAGAGAAGAAAGAAGTTTGCAAGATAATCATTGACATGTCAGTTATTAGAATTAGATAGAACACTCTTCTCTTTATGTTGTTTTCCTCCTCTTTCTCTCTCCTGGCTCTGACTTCTTTAGAGCTTTGAAAACAGGTAAACAGCAGAACAACTGAATGGATAGAAAGACTAGAAACTGTGCTGATTGATTTGCTGATGGGTAAGTGCTGATTTGTTCAAACATTTATTTTTTTTTTTTAATAAGCCAATTCAATGAGTCATTTATTTGAAGATCAAATTACAGCTGCACATAATAAAAAAACTGGGCGAATCCTCATTTCATTCTCAATATCACTCTTATCAACTCAGTTATCCTTGTTTACAAATTAACTGATGTTACTGGTGTATTCTGGCACAACCAACCTGATCTCACAGCAATTTGTACATATTTTACAAGGTGGCTAATTTCTGCAAATTTGTACAACCTCAATGGTAAGAAAAAAAAAAACAAACCTTAAATGATATAGACTCTAAAGCATAAACTTTTCTAATCTGATTATTTTGTGCACAATTTACACTTTTTAAAACCAAGTTTCATAGAAAATAAAATTTTCAGATAAAAAAAAAGAAAAAACGACCATTTAAATAAAACAACAGCAAGCAGATGCAAAAACTGACAGTATTAGTAGCATATTTTAAGTAGAACAGAAACAAGAAAGTTTCCCAGCACGGTGCAGATACAGAATAGGCTGCACAAAGCCACCCAAAATAAAACAAATAAAACTAATAGGATAAGCAACTGAAACTTCTTGTTGTGTTAGTATATAGAGGATTCCTGTGACAATAAAAGGGGCATATATGATTACCATTGTCACAGTAGTTATGAGAATAAGATAAAACGCTCTTTTCTTCATGTGATTTTCCTCCTCTCTCTCTCTCGCTTTCTCTCCTGGTCCTGACTGCTTCAGAGCTCTGAGAACAGCCACACAGCAAAATAACTGGATGGATAGAAAGACCAGAAACTGCAGTAGGAAGAACCATGTAAACTCATACATTTTGTGCGTGAGAAAACTGATCATGCAAAACACACTGGAACCAAGTCCAATTGGCCACACAAAAACAGAACAGATCACTCTATATCTGAGAGGTTTGTACTTCAGAAAGGTTACAGGATGAACCACTGCCAGGTAACGCTCAACACAGATCAGACACTGAAACAGAGGACGAACAGTGATGGCTAGGCCGAGTGAAAAATTCTGCATTGAAACAAGACTTGGAAACATCTGTGACAGTAGAAAGGTCAAAGCAGACAGAGAGAAAACGATCTCACAAACATTGAGATTGAAGTTGAAGAACTCTGAGGCAACTCCATTGTTTCCCCTGATAATAAGCCACATAACATAGGAGTATACAGGAACACCAGTCAGTAGATTAAAGCATAGGATAACAATCCGGAAACCATCCAGTGATGAAACCGCATGAGTTGTGAGGTTGGTGGAAAGATGGACTTCATGTGAAGAGATGTTCCCAGTGGAGTCATTCATCTGTTCACAAGTGCACGAGAAACAAAATAAAGGCATTTGTGCAATTGCAATGTAAGGGTGACACAAATTTTGTAAAGTAAAATAAAAAGAGTAAATGCAGAGTACCAAAAAATACATTTTAAATGCTGAAAATCTGAATGATAATCTAAAATTTTGTCATACCATCATACTGATTTCTCCACTTTTTGTAGTTTCCAGATATTTTTTTTCCAGAATCTTGGGACTTCGGCACAACAACAAAGTTGTTAATATATAATTTAGCCAGAACTGAATTAAAGGTTAAAAGATTGAATGCCTTTATGGATTAACATCAATCTCTCTACTGACATGCTACACTGTCACAAGGATATATGTGCTTGGTATAATACCGCACATTACATAAAAGACCCAGCATTTAAATGTTTAATGTGGAAAAGATAAGTAACATTAGAATGTTTGAACAGAGAAAAATGTGAAAAATTTACATTTGAAAGCTTCTACATCAATGCAAATCTAATGGGATATGATACACACAAATTAAATCAGGGTCGACACAAGTTTGTGATCTGATGCTTTAATGAGTGGTACATTTCCAAAGAGAAGAACAGAATGTATTTACAAATAGTATACAAATATATCTGGGTCGGGAAAAGTGGTTCAGAGTTATTCAGTAATGCAATATATCACGACTATGATTTCACTTTTGCAATCCCACTGCATTTTCTTGTGGCAACATGCCACAAAACTCAAAACAAACAAAAATAAGTATTCAATCAGAATTAACTATAAAATTGCTAATAATTTTAATGTCAGAAAAAATAATGTTATATAACATGCATGCATTTATTACTGAAATACAGCTAAAAGCAATAAAAAAAATGTTTTCTAAATATTCTACAGTTAAAATCTAACAACAGCATGTCTTATGGCAAACAGAGACAGGTGAATTTTCCAGCCCAGTGCAGATATAGAACTGGCTGAACAAAACCACCCACAATAAAACGAATTATACCAAAGTTCCTGTGTATTTCAATATTATGTGTAGAAGTGTAGTGTAGAAACAGTTAAGAAACCGGAGAGGATGAATGGAAAAAATATGATAGCCATGCTTACAGTGTTTATTATAATGAGATAAAATGCTCTGGAAACAACTGGATGGAGAGGAGCGCTAGGAAATGAACTGAGAAGAACCATGTTAATGCTAAGTATTTATCTGAACCTACAGTAAAAATACAAAACAAACAGCAACCATTAGTGATTACCCGGGCCACAGAGCAGCAGATCCCTCTGAACATTCTGAATGTTGACATTGAAAATGATGCAGTTTTTTTTGAAGGCACTGTTTTTTGCTAACCTTTTCGACAGTGTCTGCTGCTAAACATGTCTCTTACAAATCTTGATTTACATTTGATCACATCATTTTGATAGTTACATTTTTGGGCTGTTTTGGGGCTGGAAATCGTCCATCCAATCTGGCAACCCTGTTGCTGATAGTTTTAGCGCCATCCTGTTACTTAAAAATGGTTAAATATGAGTTAAAATGGAGGACTTCAATATTAATTTCAACATGCATAGAAAAGGCCTTTTCACCAGTAGATAGAAGATAGCTCAACTGACTCCCTGGTTAAAACAATTTATTATTGTATATTGTATATTTTATTTATTTATTATTTACTTTATAAAGTAAAGTTTATAAAGCCCCCAGAGCTCGCCACGCACCCCGTGCGCCCTCCAGGACCCACCGTGCGCCCTCCTAGGCGCCCTCCAGACACTGCACTTTTATGTTCCTCCCGGGAGCTTCCCCAAGAATTTTTTTTGGGGGGGCAGTAAGGGGTGGGTTCTGGAAAGGGT
>JAUCMT010000394.1:0-13258 GCA_032357475.1 Enteromius thamalakanensis
AGTTTATAATGTTGATTCAACAATAGTATCGGATCGGTATCGGGTATCGGCAGATATACAAAGCCCAGGGATCGGTAACGGTATCGGGACTGAAAAAGTTGGATCGGTGCATCCCTAGTTTTCATTCTAAAATGCCGTTTTAAAATTAAAAATTAATAGTTATGCTCATCATATTTCGATATGATTACTGTTTACTGTTTTTCAAACATGCCTTGATTTTTATGGGACCAAAATCATAAAATTCACCTTCCTCCTTCAAATATGCACTAATAAAATAGGCATTTCTTCATACTTTACCTACAACGTTGTTCACAAATATGGAATTGTGGCCCAACGCTCCTCCCATGCATTCTCACATTTACTCGAGATCTTTATCCACTGTGTCCGTGCACGTCCACTTTCTTTCTTTGTTTATTACGCTCATGGGGCGGGAACGGCGCCATGTGAGACATGTGATGACAGCAAGTGCAAAAGACTGCCGGAGGAGTTGGAACTAAACTCCCTCCAGTACATGTAATCCATGCCACCTGGCCCCAGTGAGAAGCCATACTTTCTTTGAGAGGAAAGCTGGAAAATCAGACGTCCCGTAAAGATTGTGTGTGGTTCTGCAAAGACGTGCTTCTCTGAAACAAACAGATTAATGGAGTATTATGCTTCGCTTCATTCTAGGGCCTGTGATGCAACACCTTTCCTGGTGTGCGCGGAAAAATTCACGTCAGCTTGGGAGTTGCTAAGATTAAATCACATTTTCTTGGCACGTTTAATTGGGATAGATTACTTGCAGTCTCATTTTTATTTGTGATTTTTGAGGGCATAGACGTGTGGTTTGGAGTCGCCTGATGTAAATGTAAACCAGGCATGCCCTTGAGTGTTTGGTGTGATGGCTTCCCTCATCGCAGCTGGTGTTTTCAATGGGTTTGACTGAATTTAGAACAGCACTAAAGTAAAATATGCGCACTGCCCAATTATTCATGCTGATTTGCTGATATGTGATTCTTGTGCATACACTTATTGATTACATGTGGCTAAAGTAAAAAATTTCATTAAAATTGACCCTGGTTGTTTTTGTTTTTTTTTATAAATAAATGCATATTCCTGGTCTGACTTCACCAGTGCTTGTTTTGTCAGTTGTTTATCTTCATAATCTTTAATAAAAATTTAATTTAGATTTAAACCCTAAACTAACTCTAACTTTCCTTTTTTGTCCGACTTCATATTTCCTTACTTTTCCAACCTCACATTCAAACCGCCCGACTTAATGCCAATCCGTTACTAATCCAGTCCAGGATCTTTATTTGGTACACACTACTGTTTACTGCTCTTATTATTATTAATTTTTATTGATTGATTATTTTATTTAGTAAGTATGCATTAAATTCATCAAGACTTAAATGCTTGAGTAACTATACTATTTCTGTTTCAAATCAACTTTGTTCTTTTAAAATTTCTATTTTGTACAATCCTAAAAAATCTATTGCAGTTTCCAAAAAAAAAATAAGCAGCACAACTGTTGATTATCAATTAATTTTCTATCTTTTTTTTTCTCTCATCAAATTTCTGAAAGATCATTTGACTTTAAAGACTAGAGTAATGATGCTGAAAATTCAACTTCCCATCACAAAAAAATTACATTGCTGCTTTTATTGTATTTTTGATTAAATAATAATAAAAAATGCAGCCATGGTGAGCAAAAAGATGTCATTCAAAAAAAAAAAAAAAGTTAAAACCCCAAAGGTTTAAAGTAAACTAGAAGACATATTATGCTTTACATTGACTTTAAGATAGCTTGTGATTAGTGGTCAACCGATATACCACCAATGCCGATAAAGCTGCCAATATTAGGCTTTTGTTCCTTTTTTTTTTTCCCCAAATATCGATATGTTTTTCTGTTTGGCTTATGTGTCTAAATTGGGACTTTTATTTTGATGGAACTGAACATTTCAACCTGAGCAGTCTGGTTGTGAACATATGACTGTGCTTTTAGGTTTGGTATCTTTAGGTTCGCTGTCAAAAATGCCTGTGTAAACATTAAGCAGAACAGGACCAAATGTAGGCTTTTTTATTTTTTTGATCCGGAACAAACGAACCAAGAGAACCAAACTACAAGTGTGAGTGTTTTATTTTTTTTTTAGTTACTTGCGTTCATATTTTTCAATTGTTGTCTGATTCACAATGAAAGACTGTTTAACGAGTTGGCCAAAAAAACTCATGAATCAGTCTGAAATTTATTAAGGTTTTGCTTTCTTGGCTTTTGTTTCATTCAAAAGAGTCATTATTTTCATCCTGTGCAACACAATATGAATGTGAGAACTCTTACTCTTAGTCATGTGTTTGTTTGGTGTACAGTTGGGCCCAGTTACAGTTAAATGTGATTTCTTCTTTAAATTTCCAAAATAATTGTTATAACGAATTGGAAAATTCTCTCAGGTTCCCATCCCTGTTAGCGTTACCCAGCCCTACTTGTCAGAAACATGGTGTTGGAGTAACACTGATTTTCATTTACTCTAGGCCTCATTTCTCTTGGAACAGCTGATGTTTATGGTTACATAACATGGCTAAGCTGTGATGCCCTGCTGTGTGCTAGACTGCTCCAGATACTGTTGTTATGCTGACAGACAGGTTCCTTTGTTCCAGGTGGACATAAGGAGAAATGTACACACACTTATTGTGGGGCGAGCTGCATTACGTCTGCTTGACATGTGATGGTTATTGTCAGTTCTGTTGAGCTTTGTGACAGCAAATATGGCAAGCTGGGAGGGAATGTGTCAGCGTGGCAGATTGGTAAAGGGTGGTTTACACCCGCCCCACTGCGTGTCAAAAATGTGTCACAGCGTCCTTCTGCTCTGGCCTTTGTCACGTATGTATACTGACCAGGAAAAGCCCGCTTGAGTGACGTGTGCTTCAAAACCTAGTGTTCTGCCTTCGTAGGGAACATTGTAAGGCGTTCTGGTTGACCGAATGCTAAGGCGTTGCATGTTTTACACCGAAGCCAATGGAAAAATGCATGGTAACAAAAAAGTTAATTTAAGCTAGCGAATGTAGAGTTGAATATAAAATGTTGATATAATTTGTTGATTATAAAAACAGTCAGTACTGAAAGTTAGCAGTACAGATCAACATATTGTAATTTATTGTAGGGCTGCAACAACTAATCGATAAAATCGATAATTATCGATAATGAAATTCATTTGCTGTGTCCGAAATCGCATACTGCTTAAGTAGCTACTACCTTTAAAATTGAACGTACTACCCAACCGTTAAGTACATTCTATATAGTATGAATGTGGGTAGTATGAATGCAATTCTGACGTACTTCATCCACCATATTGATGTCACGTGTCATGCTTTGTCACAACAGCGCAAAAATTTTGACTTTCAGTATGTCATCCGTTAATTTAGATTGTGTTAAACAAGTGTAATTTCATCACAATAAACATTGTTTTTTTCCCCCTTACATTTGAAATGAGCCTAACATCAGCAGGGTAACGCTAAGTAAAAACTATATCTCTTTATTGTGTAAATGTTGTATAGTTTAAGTGCTTTTGTTTAAACTGTTTGCTAACTTCGGGACAGTCGCGCTAGATCTGTTCACTTGCTACTCGCTAGCATCACATTGTGCAATCACCTCATGAGCAATAGTGATTAGTTAAATGGCGCTACTTTAGATTAGCTTAAATTACACGGTGCGCACAATAAAATATTACATTTAGGGATTGTTGTAGTTTTCAGCGAATGCAAATAATATGTTGTGACTACCAGCTTGTTGAATTTATATAGTTTTTTTTTATAGTCCACTACAAAGTTAACTAGCAGATCTGTTTTCAAACGTAACGTACTTTACTGTGGTTTTACTTATGCATATATAATTTTATTTTACAAAATTACATTATTTTAGCTGTTTATATTTTAACAACTGAATATGCCAATGTATTTTTTAACAGTAAATAAATATTTTAAAAAATATATATTAACAGATTAATATGCGTTTATGTACATGTATGTGCGTGTAAAATTTTAATTTTGATCTATTCATAATGTATTTCAGCTGCAATTTAAATAAAAACAGTTTTTGTAAGCAGTAACACAATTTACACCATGTGTTTTTACTCTTAGAGTATTATTTAGCTACATGCTAACATCAAAGTTCTTTGAAATCTAATGCTAGTAATATGCCTTTTATATGTAACTCTGTTTATATGTGGAGTGCTCCAAATTGCTCGCTTGAGAGGCTGTACTTCAGTTCAAGATGTAGGCAGCCGTCAGCATTAATTATAGCTGTTGTGTAATTTCTGTTTTTTTTTTCTTTTGCTCTTTTGACAGTTAATTCGTATCGGGCGAATAGGAACCGACACACAGAGCTGGATTACGGCCAGAGGGGGCGCTATTAGTCCTCTGAGAACGTCCTTTCTTTCCCGTACTGTGTCTCTTTTGACTCGTCTTCCCATACAACAGCGGATGGTGACCAGCCAACAAGCCCCAGAGGAGCCGTGAGGTGTTTCTCACATCCTCATCTGCCAGGACACACTCCTCTCATTATCAAGCCAGTCACTTCAGAGAAAGTCGCCACAATGAGTTCCCACAGCCGCCCAGGTAAGAGCTCTCCGTGGCCCTTCAGTGCTTTTCATCTTGTGTTACCCCTCTCTGAACAAGATAAACACTGCTGGATAAGCTCCGCTCCGGTTTCAATTACGTCTGTCTGTAAATAAACCTTTTGTGATCCAGATATGTGCCATTACAAACCCGTTTCTCTCAGTGAAGGAGGTTATTGTTTCTCTGCTACAGGAATAGCACGTGATTGGGCTTTGAGGGTTGAGAATCAGCCTTGAGATGCCAGAAAAGGCTTTTGAGCAGCTTTTTGATTCGCACTCAAATATCTGTCCCCTCGACTCTGCCAAGGCCGCCTTGTCCAACTGTCAGCTCGAGGAGGAGTTTGATTATTCTTGGAAAAAATTGTAAGCTGTGCCGTTTCTCCCTGCCTCCCTCTCTTCCTTTATCTTTCCTCTTCTCTCTTTCTGCCTTTATTTTCCCTTTTGTGTTCGCAGAGAAAAAGGTCATAGAGTTTCATACGCTTTCTTTTCACCGACTCATCCGCTAGACAGATGAGCACTCAATAGTCATATTGCTTCATTCTGTGAGCGGCAGTTGGTTTGTAAAGCAACAAGTGGTCAGTTACAAGGATTTTACCGTGAGTAAGTGCTGTTCTTGGCCTAAAACCGCCTTGGCTGTGGTAAAATCAGTGTGACTTAACTGGCTTATTGCTTTTAGAAACTTATGGTGATGGCATTGTGATGAAACCACACTAAAGCATTCATTAATAATAATACATTAAATTATAAATGAGCTGTATATAACTGATGGAAATTCGGCATTGCATAACAGAAATAAATTGTATTTTAAGATATATTAAAATAGAAACCCATTATTTTACAGTAAATTATAAAAATATTTCACAATATTACTTTTTTCCCTGTATTTTTGATCAAATGAACATAGGAAACATTTAAAAATATATATTACAAATCTTACTGTGTCCAAATATTTTACTGCTAGTGTATATTAAAAAAATCTCTCTACTTTAATTCAGAAAAGATGCATTACATCAAAGTGATCAGATCAAAAAAGTGGCAGTACATTTTATAATGTAAAGTAGCACAGCAGTTTTCAATATTGATACTAATATTAAATGTTTCTTGACAGAATGATATCTAAAGGATCATGTGACACTGAAGCAATGATCCTGGAAATGTTGTAGGTTATGCATGAGTACATTTGAAGTATTTACTGGAAATATTGACAGGCTTTCATCTAAATATGAATGTTTTATGTAATGATGTTGACAGCCGCATTTTGCTCTACATGAGTAGATCACAGCAACAGCACTCATTAGCCAATCATCTCTCTCCTGATCTTCTCAGAGGGAGCAAGATTTCGTCTTTGGTGGTCTGTTTTGCTAATCCAGGCTTGATGTAATGGTTTTGTACTCTCTGAGCTGGATTGGAGATTTGGAGGCCTGATGTCACCTCTCACACATACCATCCTCTAATCGGCTTTGGGTCCGAAAGAGCAATTTCAGCCCGGGTTCGCCAGCATCAGTCTAATCCGGTGTTTCTCATCAGAAGAGGTCATTCCCTGATCTCTCTCTCTCTCACTCTCGGCATTTTCTTCCGCATCGCATTCCTTCAGCATCTGTTGACATTACCCAGTGTGCCTCAATGTGTACTTTCTTCTCAAAACCCCTCCTTCACATCTGTGCAGAGAAACATTTGGACATTACTTGGTGTTACTAAAAGCAAAATGGGACTGTAAAGCACAGCATTGGTGGCACTGAAATCCAAAATGGCGCAACAAATTCAATAAGTTGCACTTAAAAAGACACCCAGGCCACATCTAGAGACCACCTTGTTGAAAAAAAAACCCCAAAACAGCATGGTTGGGTATGTTTTGAAGCTGAGATCCTTGTTTGGAGCTGGTTTATGCTGGTCCTTTACTGGTCTTAAGGTGGTCAGATCAGCTTTAACCAGTTAAAACCAGCATCCCAGCTTCAGAACATACTTAACCAGCATAATTTGTTTTTTTCAGCAGGGCAGAATATCATAGAGAAATCAGGAATTGCTCTTTTGGAAAGTAAAGAACTCCAGCGCACTAGGAATCCACTTAACATTTTAGCGACGACATAGCAACGTGCTAGAAACACTTCAAAAAACATATTTTATATTTTAGAACCATACTTCAATGTTATAAACCCACCCAGCAGAGCCTAGCAGCCGCGTAGCAGCGGAGTATAAATGTGGAATTTATTTTAGAATCATTTTTGACTTGCCTTGTTGGCTTTTGACTGAAATGTGGTTTGTTTGAAGCTGATTGTAGTCATTTGTTTTTGTGTGTTTGTAAACACAGACTCCGGTTATTTTTCTAATGGGTTGTTCGGTTTTTCAGGCTCTTTGCACCATGCTGGGTGGTGCCGCAGTGCTTTGGCTGGCAGCCATTTTGAAAGTTACGGAATATTTCAGCGTTTCTGCTTTGCTTTTTTTTTTTAGCATTTTGCCTGTAGGTAAATAGAAGCATATGACTAAAACTTTATTTATTTTTTTTTAAATCATGACACTTATCCTTTTGACAACTGATTACTGATAATCTGACAATATGGTAAAAAGCGTTTATATTTGAGTTTTCTAACGTTACCCAAATACCTTCCCAAGCTAAATGTGTAAATGCTAGAAATAGTCTTTGGATGCAAATTTTCTTGACTGATACGTAATACTTGATCGCTAAAGAATGTGTGAATGTATGTAACAACATCCTTTTAAATAATTTAAAATAAAAATTAAATAATTTGAAATGCATGAAAATAAAAACACAATTATAAATATAAAGAAAGCTGTATTTCAGTTCGTTAAAAATATTGTAAGTATATATCTATGGAAAATAAATAAAATTGTATAAAATATTATATGGCATATGGATATATTTGATCAAATAATTGTATGTGGGAATGAGGCGACTGAAAATGTGGTGAAAAAAGATCAGCCTAAGAAAGTCCCTACAGCTGGCGCAATGCAAGTTTTTTTTTTCTCTTGCTAGGCAAATGCATTTTTGCCCCCATGTGTGCTGGTCTGAAAACAAGGTGTGTTTAGGCACATCTAAATGATACATTTGGGAAAGATTATTATTGTGTTTACCTACATAAATATGTCATAATAGATTGTCATTGCATGTATCAGAATTAGGCTACCTTTTTGCTTGCTCATGAGCAGCTCTCTGGAGATGCGTTCAGTCAGAGTCCTCCGTGTAATAGTGAATCCGCCATTGTGCGAGAGCATCCCCTTCAAAACTAAAGTAACGGTAATCCACTGCGTCTTCTGCATTAGATGTCTGGAGTAACTGATGACTGCTATATTTATTGCTACATCCGAAAAGAAAATGCCTCCATCACTTAATTGGAGACATCTTCTTTCTCCTGCACTGGAGTTGACACAATAGTAAACTGATGACCGCTCACTAAGGTTAAGACTGCCTTGTCAGTCAACTATCGTGGGAGGGGCCTGCGCAGAACTACATCATTCTGACAGGAATCTGCAAACAGATTTGAAAAAGGGGATTGTAAAATGAGGATTAAAAAAAAACAGTGGGTGGATTTGTATCACTATAGGATGGATGTGTGCACACACTTCCAACACACATTTAAGTTCAAACAACTTTTAAAGTGAACTGCATCCAGTGACATTTTAAAGGGTATGGGAGTGATGCCCAAAATACACCCATTACTCATTAAGAGAATAGGGACAACCCTTTTATCATGAGTTTTCCCATTTTCTCAACCGTTCTTATAACTGTTATATTCGTAATCACACGGAATCTTCTCTAGTTCATTCAGGTCTCGTTTGTGCAGCAGTGTTTTTTTTTTCAACTCAACCTTTTTCTCCCAGCTATCTCATTCCAAACCATTTGTGAACACCTGTGCTCTGTCCAGGAGCTTGTGCCATCGAAAGCAGCTGTTTGATTGTCAGCTTGCCGTCCTCGTCCCAGGAGCCACATGAAAAGCATCGGCTGATTTGCCAGTAATGTTGAATATCGATCTAACGCTCTGGGCTCAACCCTGGTCTCGTATTTATTTCAGTACCTCAGAAGCTTTTGCCTGAGGCTTGACGGTCTCGTTGGCCCTCAGCACATTTGAAGGTGGACAGCTTGATGTGCTTTCATTTCTCTCCAGACCTTCTGGATTGGGAAACATGTTTTTGATCCGACCGTATCAAAGTTCAGACTTCCTTTGGGAATATCAGCCCATTTCTGGGTGTTGGAGCCCATTGTTTGATTTTCTTCATTTCTCTGTGTACCCAGTTGTTTGGGCTGCCCAGCATAGCCAGCAGGCTGACGTCAGGGCTGATGGTCTGAAGGCTTTACTGCTCCAAACAACTGCCACTAATGGTGTGTTGGCCCCAGGGCAGGTGGATGGGGAACGCTACTTGAGCCAGATGCAGACGCCGGTGCACCCAGCTCCCCTACAGCAGACTCGTAATCGCAGTCTGTCGCTGTTTTTATATTATACACTCATAAAAATAAAGGTTGGCACCTATGGTTTCATAAAGAAGCTTTAACATCCATGGAACCTTTGCATTGTACAAAAAGTTCTTCATCTAAAGTTCTTTAAATGGTTCTTTTAAGAACTGAAGGGTTCTTCGGGGAACCTAAAATGATGATATCACTTTGAAAACCCTGAGAACAGACTATGAGGATAGATGTTGAGAAGTCATAACTCACAATTATCTCTTGTTAAAAAAAAACAAAAAAAAAACATTGCTGTATAGTTACAGATTGGCACAATAATATCAGTTCTTCAATAACTTAATTAGACCTTAATTGGAGGTTAAAGCCACAAGTGGGAGAAAAATCCTTCCAGTTTCATTCCAAAACCAAATCGTTCCAAGACACATTTTTCCCTTTAAGCTTTGGTATGGAATTTCTTCTTGAGAGTTTGTTAGATATTTATGTAAAATATCAGTTAGGCTGAATTATCTTTTTAAGTGAACCGAATTAGTCATTTTAGTCACTTTGTTATAAGCTATGGCAATTTTTTTATGTGAAAATATTTACAATTTAACATGTTTTTCTATTTCAGTATGTTGTAATATGTAATTTTTTCTGTGATGTACAGTAAAGCTGAATTTTCCACATAACTCCAATATACAGTGTCACATGATCCTTCAGAATTTATTTAACACAGAATTTTTTCTCATTATTATCAATGTTAAAAAATAGTTGTGCTGCTTAATGTTTTTTCAGGATTTTCTGATAAAGAGAATGATCAAAAGTTATAATGTTTCAAAAGATTTCTATTTTTCTTTTGCACTGTTTATTTCGTCCTTGTTTAGTTTTAAAAGAGAAGCATGTAGCGTAAATGTAAAAACATTTGGAAACTGCTGTCAGTTTGATTAGATTGATTGGAATTGACGGAAATCCATGCTTGTAAACGTCCATCACTCATTCTTTTTTTCTTGTTTTCTTTGCTTTCTTGCGAGTTTGAGTTTTGAAACGAGAAGGTGGAAAATATGTCCTGCCGTTTATGAGGAGAGGACAGATTTAGATGGTTTAAATGTGAATCATAATGCGTTTTTCGTAAAATGTGAGTACACTGTACAGTGATAGATTCATGTTTTCCTTGAAAGTTTTATGTGGCATCACTAATTCCTACCATTTTGGATTCCACTGGCCTGATGGGATGCTTGTCACAGGGTTTATTTACTGGCCTACAAACATAACCACATTATGTGCAATAATAAAACGGTGGGTAAACTTATTTTTGCTGTTGCTATGATCTTTTTTCTTATTATTTTCGAGCTGACATTTTGTTGGGTGGCTGCATTTGCTCTAATCCCGCGGTCATTTGTTTGAACTATTAAACCAATTTGTGCTGGAACAGCTATCCTGTTTCACAGAGTTTAATCATGATATTTGAGTGCTTTTTGTGTCTCATTATGGGTAATTATCTCCTTCTCGGCATTCAGAGGGCAGGTTTTTCACGGAATTTTTCTTTCCACCATAAAACCCAAACTATGTCTCCATGACTTCCAGTCAGTGTGTCCATTCATTAAATAGCCTTGTGCTATAGCAGTGTTTTTTCTTTTCTTTTTTTTTGTAAAGCTAGTTAAGTTGTTGGGAATAAGAGAAAATTGCCATGTCGCCAAAAGTTCATGACCGTGTTTTGTAAATTGAATTTTGTTAAAAGGAGCAGATAGTTCTGGCCAATAGTTCTGTTTATAGGTTTTTGTGTGTGTGAGAGTGTTTATATTATCAAAAAATATTTAATTACTGATGGGTTTAATAACCAAACTGAATACACATTTTATATTTTATTATATAAATTATTATTTTTTATTTAACAAAATATAAAATTAATTAATTTTGATGGAGCTTAAATGAATAATAATAAAAAAGAGGTCGTTAATTATTTAATAAATTAACATTGTTCAAAAAAAAAAAAAGCATTTCTAAAACAATTAATTGGTACTGCATACAGGTTGTCAGAAAGAATTAGCAAAAAAATAAAAAAATCAGGTTTGATTAATATTGTCCAATTACATATATAATTTTGTCATACATGCATTCATTAATATATATATATATATATTTATAAAGGGAAAATATATATGCCTTTTATTTTCCTTTATTTATTATTATTTTCTTTAATGGTGAGCAGTGCATCTGCAGATTAAAAAAAAAAAGTGCTAGTGTGCATTTAGTTTGCATCTACCAACATCAGTATATAAAAAGCGGAATGGCCAATACAGTAATATACACACATACAAAGAAATTTTTTTGCACAATACTTCCTCTAAACTGGCCAAATGTTGGCCTGTATATCTGTCTCTCTAGAGTGCATCTCAAGTGCTGTTGTGCAATTGCAATATAGACCAGAGCGTCTGCATTATGCAAGTTGTTTTCATTTTTCATGTTTGTTCAGTTGTAGTTCTGCGTCATACCTTGATGTTTGCAGAGAGTTTTTCCCTCTTCAGATCTTTAAATAATAATCTTCCGTGTTTATGAATCGGATGTCGTGAGAAGCCTGCTTGTACATTGCATCACCGCTTCTCATGAAGGGATCCCATGCTCTGGGAACTTCTGCTGATAGCGAAGTAAATGATATAGCAATGGTCTTTTATCACCAAAACTATTTTTAACTGCTTTCTCAGGGCCTTATTGATCCGAAACGAGAATATTTGCCACGTCACGTGCTCATGCAGGAACATGAAAGTTCATTTCTGCCATGAAGCTCTAAATAATTTTCCAGCAGGAGGAAGTGTTATTTGGTGTCGAAGGATGTCAGATCATATTTTGTCGATCTTGGGTGGTAGTTTTGTTCTGTTATGTCGATCTCACAAGTAGGTTTCCTGAGTTCCCTGAGTCTCCTGGCTCAGGTTGTGGGGAGATCACGCTTGCAGGCCTGAACAAGCCCTGTGATTAATTGCTGGCAGGCTGAACTGTGGGGATCTTGCGTCAATAAATCGTCATGAAGGCAACTCTCCTGCTTCGAACATAAACACAGAGACAGGCCCCGTTGTGACTGAAGCCCGGCCAGCGCTAGTTAGGGCTCTACAGGCCCTTTGAGGCACTAGCACAGTTTATTTAACACCCAAATTTTATTAGCGGCGATCTAGCCGCAGGTCTCTCTGGGCTCTTTAATCTGCCGAAAGCAAAGGCATGGATTTGTAAGTCTAAGAGTCATCCTTGTCTCAGACAAATGAGTTTACATTTAATTCAAACCCAGTGACTTCAGCTAGCCCTTTTGTCTTATTTTCTTTCCAGAACCAAGTTAAATACAAAGAAAGGGATTGAAATTGGTGTGATCTCTTTTACATATTTGTGGCTGTGAACAGTTTTAGTGCTAATCTTATCAAGTTTTTAATAGATGTTTGAGCCGTTATAGTTGAAGGATCTTTGATCTCATATTTAGTTTTTAAATGTTGATTGTTTGATTGCGGTGCGAATGGGATATTAATATTTTATTGATTTCAATGTGATTTAGATTTTTTTAAATTTGCATTACCAAATGATTTACATAAATATTTAATAGACATTTTTTTTTTTACTGAAAAATCATTTAATTGATCAAAAGGGATCACAAGTAAATTGTAATGATTTGGACTTTTAATTTTTCAGATTGAGAAAAGCAGTACTGTTTTACCTTTGGTATTAATAAATAGTCCTTGAGCAGTACATGACAATAGGAAAGCTGTTTTAAACTTGAATAATATGTAACAATATTACTGTATTTGTTTTTGGTCAAATAAATGTAGTTTGAGTAAAAATAAGAGACTTCTTTCAAAAGCATCAGAGAACGTGTCATTAAAGGCACAGCAAGCGTTTCCTGCAAGCCGATATCGATATTTAAAATTACCAAAACATACATGCCCCCCCAAAAGGGTCTCGCCCCTGATAGCTCCACCCCACAGATACGTAGCCTAAGCAACCCAGGCAATGATTAGTTCTGTGAAACAAAGCAGAACCAACGATATACAGTCTACACGGGACACGAGTGGCGCGACCAAATACTATAGAAGTCATTATAATTAGTGATGCTGTCTACGTCAGACGCGAGCAGCTTGACAAATCTCAGACAGAAAAGTGCTGTTGCCTTCTATTTTTGATTTGCTGACACAAATTTCTAATTATTTTTAATGGTCGCTTTTAGGGATGCACCGATCCAACTTTTTCAGTCCCGATACCGATACCGATCCCTGGGCTTTGTATATCTGCCGATACC
>JAUCMT010000395.1:0-13251 GCA_032357475.1 Enteromius thamalakanensis
CTATCTGTAAACTTTGAAACAGGAACTTCAATTTTAATAACAAAAAATTATTAAACCTTCCACACATCTGATTTAAATCCCGCTTTAGATTGCTAGATGACGCCATATATCAATTTGCATATTCATTACGTCATGTTGTCTTGCTTCTCTGTGGTCACATAATGTTATTCAATGCACATTTATTCTCAATATAACTGTTTTCACTGATATTTTAATGGTTTCTATTGTCAGAAAAACTAAATCAATATGAAATAGTGACTGAAATGCACGCCAATATAGGACCTACTGGACAGAACAGACACAGAGAAACCAAGAACTCGCGCTCGCGCGGCAGTACTGGAGCCTCGCTGAGGTTTGCCCAAGAAGTCTCTAGATTTGTCGCTAGTCGCTTTTAGGGAAAAATGTCGCTAAGAGGGTCTGAATAGTCGCTAAATATAGAGACAAAGTCGCTAAGTTGGCAACACTGATGACAACAGACCGCAAAGAATGATGGACACGCTTTGGCTGATGGGAATTGTAGTTCCCGCTACCTCCCGTTCACTCCATTGGCCTGATCAAACTTTTCTCAAAAGACCTATCGTTTTGCGATATGCAACCACAACGGTATTTACAACACCGTTACATCTCTAGTTTCCACCATAAATTGTCTCAAGCAGTGCCTCTCTTCTTTTCCATGGTGTGCCTTTGCCTCATCACCACATCTAAAACCAAAACTACTCAACCGTATGTCATTTTCTCAGACACACAGACATTTCTTGGAGCTGCTGCCCTGTACCTCCTACAACCGCAAATTGAGTATTGCAACTTTTACAAAATCTGATTGGTCTGTAAAGACACATTGAGAGCTTTATGCATTTTTCTGTTGTCTTGTTATTTCATTGTCCTGCTCCAATTTATTTTCATCATAACATGTAAGATAAAAGGAAGTGAGTTTTATTAGTTGAAAATGGTTGGAGAGAGAGATTATTGGTTTCCAGAGAGCTTGTGTCTGGGACCTGTAATGGCTCTATTATTGGATGGCAGGGAGAGGTGTTGTGCTGATATTAGCATTTTGTTCCTTTTCATAAGGGCCAAATGTTGGAATCACTAATAATCTGACTCTGCACAGCTCATACACACGAGATTTGTTATCGGCACTGAAGCCATTTTTTCATTACAAGGCTGATAAATGAAAATGTTTAATGATTGATTAGCGCTACACAGTCTCCAATGGAAACACATTTTTCAAAGGTCTAGACAATTTAATACTCCTCTCAAAATACTCTAATGAGTGCACTTGCACAAATGTGCCCCCTTTAGTTGTCAATAAGTCATTGATTAACTATTCCCTCAATGCAGTGTAATCAAAAAACAAACTAATGAGCTGATCGATTTGTTCTTTTCACATTTTTACTATACTTGGTTGAAATCGGTCCAAACCTGAGGTTACACCATCTAAATCTTCAGTGTGAAATTTATTCAGAAAATAATTATTCCTCATTCGGTGGCAGTGAAGATATGTAATTATATATAAATGTGCATTAAATATGTTTTTGATATTATGTAGGGTATGGACCATGATGCCTTTGAAAAAAAGTTCAACACGATGGAGGTGGACTTCCTGCACAGCCAACAGAAATACTGTAAGGAAGTTTTGAAGCTGAAAGCTGGACAGAGAGCTGTAGTCAGCAACGGCAAGGTGAGATTCACAAACAACCCCTCCTCTTTAAGACAACTAAAGAAAATTTCCATGGGAGTTATGAAATCATTTATAACCTAATGACCTATGATACACACTGCTGATCTGGATGATAAATAGTCTGAACTCTAAGGTCTCACCAGTTGGTCCCTCACATGGGACCGCTCATTTTGTTGATTCAGTATTAAGCAGTTTGCTTGGCCTGCCTAACCTGTGAGGAGAGGAGCAGAGAGATGAAGCCTGGCGTTAATTCACCAGCGTCCACTCAGCATCCTCTGCTGCAAGGGTCACAGGTCACATGGAACCGCCGAACTGTCATAACGCTGTGCTTTTTCAGCAGTGTCTTTGTTGATAGACAAGCACAAAATGGGCTGCAGCCTGAAACAGCGACGACATTCCATCATTTCCCAACACACCAAAATGATCCCCCAAATTAGTTTTCATCCTAAAAAAGCTATGGTTGCAAATTTTTTGCTATTTTCTTTGGGTTTATAAGATAATTAATAAAAAACAAGACTAAAATATATGCTTTTTATAGCATTTTAGGTATATTTATACAACATTTAATGTTTACAAGTTTGTCTATTTATTAATAAATATTGAAATATGAGCAAAAATATATACATTTCTAATACAGGTGCAATGATTTTGAAGCTGATATATACATTTATATTGAATGTTTTTTTTTTAATATAAAAATGGGCAAAAAATTACCGAAATGAGACATTCGACATGGTAACACTTTAAATAACTACACACAATGAATCATTATTTAAGCATCATTAAATAGTTTATTCATCTATTTTAAAGCATTGTTCCAACTTTTGATAGGCATTAGTAAGCAGTTTATTAATAAATGTTTTGTTCTTGAGCATATCTATAATGTTTAATATACTTTAACATACTTTTATCTTGATTATTATTTTTTTTTTTAATGTAAAATATGGTCTAAATAATGGTTACACTGGTTTTGTAATGGCCATATTTTGATATGTATTATATACAATCTAAAAAAACAAATGTATATACTCACTTTTGAGGCATGAGTGTTATTTGTCATTAATTTCTTTTAGCTACAGTATAATTGGCTCTAAACCATTAAGGGTTTTGCTCTACAGAGGACATGTGAAAAGATGCAAAACAAAATTAGCAAAAATGAAAATCTGGTTAACCTTCATGTTCTGTGTTTAAAAACTTAAGTACATTCCGGGTAAAATAACAAAAAAAAAAAAACATTGGTATTAAAAGCCAGAGCGACAGTCTGGCAGTCAGTCTTGCTTTGATTAGCAATGAAAATGTTCTGCCATGGACATGCATATTAATGACTGTCTCTCTTATATGGATTTTTTATTTCCTTATGGGTTTTAAGTGTGAAATTTTGAGCCTCTACAATGGAAAACAAACATGCTGACAGTATAGACCCCATGGTGCTGATAGTTGGTGCAGAATGAAACTCAGCCTGTGGCTTCCCCCGAACTTATCTTCTGACTAACAATGAGGTCAATGTCTTCACTAGATCCTGAGCCTACTGGATGAGGAGGAAGAGTTCAGTGTGGAAGATTTCCATCTGCTAGAGAAGATCACACTTCGGGCTTCAGCAGAAAAGATTAAATCTAAGATCAAGCAGATGAACTTAAATGCCCAAAAGTATGCTATGTTTTTTGCTTGTCACCTCAAGCAATTTTTTTTGTGAAAGAAAAACCGAAACCTGTTTTTTTTCTTTCCACAGGGCCAGTGATCTAATCATGAAAGTAGATGCTCTCCTCAGTGCATCACCTAAAGGAGAGGCCAGAAAAGATGTCAAATTTCTAAAGGACAAACACAGGTGCAGAGCTAAAAGTATCCATATTTTAAAAAGAAAATACTCTCACCTCAGTGCATTTCACCAGACCCTTTTGCTGCTTTTGTGATAGAAAACCATAGAAAATAACATGTTTGCATTATAAGTGTCTCCGTGGTGATGCCTGCTTTGTAATCGTATCCTTTGAGTCAGTTCTTTTCAATTAATCTCTCTAATATATAGCCTTTTCATAAATGGGTCTGAATCTAAATCACATATTGGTCAAACAACTCACTCAATGAAAGTGAGTCAGCTGCATATTCAAACATAAACCCCATCCACCCAACTGGGTTTCCATGGCTATGATCAGCTCCTCTTATTATTTATGCTTATTCACAGCTACTTGTGATACAGAAGTAGTCCATTTGCGTTATATGTTAAAAGCTTCTACTTCAGTTTTTCTCATTAACACAGCACTACCAATGAATCAAGCTGACCAGATGTGTCTTTTAACAGCGTTCTTCAGCTGGCACAGCGGGAAGATGAGGTGTCCTATGATGTGGTTGCCATCGTGGATCCTCTCACCAGAGATGCACAGAAGCTGGCTCCTTTATTAGTTGTACGTACAACTTTGGTCACATTTAAGTGCTTATTGTTTCTCAGGCCTTGTTTGTGATGTGATTCAGCTGAGAGACAATGTGCTTTGTCATTGCAGAGGCTTCCGAAAGCATTCTTAATGTCCAACTTCATATTTGTTTTATTATTATGATTTTTTTAATGGTCTGTGTGTCGTTGAAGAACTTTTTTGTATACAGTAGATTTAGAACATGAAATAAGAGCAGTTGGCTCATCTGTATGTGGTCCTATGGAGCGTGACTCTCCTGAATCCTGTTGTTTGTGAGTGGTTAATAACCAGGCCTTCTCCTCTGTGTGTGCTGCAGGCACTTGGTCAAGTGGTCAATATGAAAGTGCAGGTGTTCATGAACTGTCGAGCCAAGCTGTCTGAGATGCCCCTGAAGAGGTGAGAGCAAAAGCTTAATTAAACTTCAGCTCTGAGAGGGTCGGGGGACATGCATGTGCACACACACACACACACTTGCACTCATATAACAGCTAGTGCTGTTCTGCAGATATTATCTTGTTTTGTTTTTTTAAGGCACATTTTTAATAATCTCCATATTACCTATAAGGTCTAATGTACCAGTTTAGAAGCCACTGATCTGTGAATGTTATATTTTCTGTGGACTATCCCTTAGCTGAAGTATTAAAAAAAAAAGATGTGGTGAATCACTTTAATGGTGCACTGGTTTAAGACTGTATTTTGTAGAAACATGAAACTTCACTAAATTGTTGTGTTCTCATGCTGCAGAAATTTATTTTAAAGTGCCCTTATTCTGAGTTATGAACGGTTAAGGGATATGTTTTGGTTTTGGAAGTACCAAACAGGTTGACATGCATGCAAGGTCAAAAAACACTTACTTTTTTTTTTTTTAAATGACTGAATTAGTTTACCTATACTTACCTTAAAGTGAGATTGTATTTCCCTTGTCCTGTTGTTTTATTTTGTATTATTTTATTTTTCCTTAATATTATGTAATTTTTTTTCGCTGAAAAAATCAGTAATAAAAATAAAGGTAAACATTTTTTTTTTATAACTAACCATACTTTATTAGTTTTTTTTATAGTTTATTCCTTAAAAAAAGTTGAAGTCAGATTTAGAAGTTAGAAGGGTACTGAAAAATATAGATATATATATATATATATTTTTTTTTTTTTTTTCATGGAATTTCTAGCTATTCCCACCAGTGTAAAATATTGATGTATTATAGCTACTAGGGTTGGGATGACATATCAAGCGTGCGCAAGGGTTTGAAGTGAGCTCGCAGGCCCCGTTTCTGCGCATGTACATCTGTTTTCCTCTCGTGGAAATGATTTACCACGCTCACCAGCATCAGTGGTGCGCTCGCTTATTAATGGCATAGATTTGCCGCCATAGATTAAGTATGTTTTTCATGAGCTGGTTGCTGCGGTGGGGCGGAGGATCGCGATGCCGGATCGACGATGGTATCGTCTATCGACCCAACCCTAATAGCTACATGTCCTTTGTCTTTCTGACAGCTTTTATCGATATGTTTTGGAACCAGATGTTTCATTCTTCGGCAACAACTCTCTTTCCCCTGGCCCTGTGGCTCGCTTTACTGAAATCCCAGAATCCCCTCTGCTCACTCTTAATATGATCACCCCAGAGAGCTGGATGGTAGAGGCGGTCAGGAACCCATATGATCTAGATAACATCCACCTTCAGGAGGTAAAAATTTGAACTCTAAATGCATTATTTATACATTTACCAATGCTGGGTTTGGTTCGTGATGTAAGGGATTGTATTGTATTGATCAATCAGAATCTCCAAGAAAAATATGTTTAGAGTGAGTATGATTTGGATGGATGAATCAGTTTTCTCCTACTGTATTGTCAGGTCAGCGGTGTAGTTAATGCAGAGTACGAGCTTGAGTATCTGCTGTTGGAGGGCCACTGTTTTGACCTGTCCACAGGTCAGCCTCCCAGAGGACTTCAGTTTACACTCGGCATGAGACAGGAACCTCTCATGCATGACACCATTGTCATGGCCAACCTAGTGAGTTTATTCTCCCTCCTTTGCTTTTTTCTGCTGTATTTATTGACTTTGATAAGAAGTACATGGACCCGACATGTACCCAATCTCTCATCACCTTCATGTCGTTCCAAACCTCCATTTTCTTCCGTGGAACGCAAAAGTTAACCCAACACATTTCACAGGGCTATTTCCAGTTAAAGGCCAACCCTGGAGCCTGGATCCTGAGGCTGCGTGAGGGCCGCTCAGAAGACATCTATCAGATACAAGCGTGAGTTTTACATTTAAATAGTGATGTGCAAAAGTTTGGTGGTCAGTAAAATATTTTTATTTATTTTTATCTCATGTTTACGAAGGCTATATTTTATTGTCACTTTTTATCAAGTTAATGCATCCTTGCTGGATATATTATTTTCTTTAAAAAAAAATCTTACTGACCCCAATGTTTGAAAGTTAGGTTACATTTGGCATATCTTGTTTCTACAATGATTTAAAGTCCTTTTAAAGTTATGAATTTAATCAGCACTTCCATTTTCTTGGAGTCAAGCCTGTCGTCTTGGGTCTGCTGGTGGTTCGATGAATAGATAACATTCAAAATAAAGGACAAAAACGGCAACACTCAAACTAATGGTCCACATGAAAACTCCCTAAAATGCTCGTCATCAATTTTCATTCACACCTGTGCACATTTTAGCAGGTCTTTAAGGAAAGCACAGTTGTGGTTTCTTCTAGAATTATAGAAGACAGTAAAATTTATACCCCATTCATGCAGGTTAACGATAGAGCGCAGTGTCATTTTTCACACTGCTAGTGTGATTATTCATACAGTCTGGGGTCTGGCACAAAACAAAACCAACTGAGAGACTATGTGAGAGAGAAAAAGGGAAGTACCTCTCAGGCACACACACTCCTGACTGCTAAACGAATGGAAAGCCAGTGTTTTGTCAGCGTGCAGTTCACTGATATCCTGTTCCAAGGAAGTGCAGCCTAATGGATCCAGGGTTTCATCTATGAGGCCGGAACTAATACCACTCTGTGTCCTGTATCACTGGACATTTATTATGCTATGTGTCATCACAACCTTTTTTCTGAGACATGAACAACTTGACAAAAGGAACGCTTAAAATAAATCCAGCATTGAACTGTGATTCATTGGTGAGGAATCAGAGTAATGACAGTGATTGCAAGGCAGCACTCTATTTATATTCCTCAAATTATTTACTAGCTGTTCTTCATTCTCTTCATCGTTTTTTTACCCTTGTTGTTCTTCATGTCCCTCTTCTTGTTCTTGCCCTTTTTTGTTTTTCTTCACCGTGTTCATTCTTTTGTTCTTGTTCTTTGTTGTCATTCTTGTTTTGTTCATTGTTTTCTTCTCCTCTGTGCTATTGTTGTTCTTCTGTATATCTTGTAATCATTATTGTTGTATCTTCTGCTTGTTGATTTTGTTGTTTTCCTGTCCTTTGTTGTTCTGGTTCTTTTAATTTTATCGTGTTCGTTCTTCTGCATTGTTTGTTACTCATCTTCTTTAGTTTACTGCATTTTAATTAATCTTTAATTTAATATGATATTAAAATATGATATCTGCTATTTCCTTCAGGAAGGTCAGATATAGCGGTACTCTAGTATATTAGCATTCATTTAGTGTTTTGTATGTTTGTTTTAGGCATGATGGCACAGACTCTCCTGTTGATGCTGGTGATGTCATAGTGGTACTCAACAGCTTCCACAGCAAGATCATCAAAGTTAGAGTAAGTTTGTAGTGTTATTTTAGTATTCACAGTATATCATGCTACAGTAACAAGCATTTACAGACTTTGCTTCAATAATAAAACACAAGCTGATGGGACCAATGAAAAAGTAATGTCTGTTTAAATATAAGGTCCAGAAAAAGCCTGACAAACTCAATGAGGATCTTCTAAGTGAAGGAACAGAATCCAAAGGCTTGTGGGATTCCATAACCAGGTAAGTCTAAGTTATTTTGAAGCACTAATCAAATCTTAGATCACTTCTTAAAAAGCTGAAGGGGGAGCAACACTTTAACATTTCTAACAATCGCAAATATATCACAGAAAAACAGACTGCAAGATTTTTGGCTATGGCTGGATCTGCATAGAATCTACAGAATGTGAAAGTCCAAAGTTCTTGCTTTTTTCTTCTCTTTTTATATACTTTTCTTGGGGGTAGTTTGATAAGAGGCTCTGTTCTGCAAAAATCTTTATAACCAGTGTGAAATAAGATCCTGGGTAGCCCTGTCTATGACTGTTTGCCTCTAAATACACAAACTACCTTTCAAAAGTTTGGGAGTTGTATAATTTGTACATGTTTTTGAAAGAAACATGTTCACGTGTTATATATATTTAGATACGCTGCATTTATTTGACCAAAATACAGTTAAAACTCTGTGCTTATAAAATATTGTTTGGTGTAAAATAAGTGTTTTCTGTTTTAATACACGTCAAATTTAGTTTATCATAGCAAAGCTCAATTTCATAGCAGAAGCTCTGATTTTAACAGCTGTTACTCCAGGCATCGATGTCACATGATACTTGTGAAAACTGTGATACATTTTCAGGATTCTGTGACGAATAAAAAGTTCAAAAGAATCCCATTTATTTGAAATAATAGTATAATTGTCACGTTTGTTCAATTTAATGCATAATTTCTGTATAAAACTATTACTTTCTTTGCAAAACCTTTTACTGGCCCCAGACTTTTGAACAGTAGTGTATATTTTGCATATTAAAATGATATGCATTTGAATGAACAGCTCTGTTTATTGCATTTTATGATCTGTCTCCTTTGCTCATTGCTGTCTTTGAGAAGTGTGTGGAGTTCTTTGGAGAACAGGTAGGGAACTTGATCCTTTTTTAACTTTTTTTTTTCTCCCCCACTTATTCACTTTTTCTTGCTTCAGTGACACAGCAGAATTTAAGTTAATAGTCTGTAATCTCTCTTGTTCGCTGAGTTTCCCCTCAGCTTGATTTTACACACCGTTCTCCACATTTAGAAATAGTTTGCCAGGTTGCTTCAAATTCCACCTTGTCTCAGCAGTGTTACATCACCTCCACTCCACATTATTAAACAAACCTCATCTTCCCTTTTTTTTCTTGAGGATGTAGCTTGGAAACATGAGACTAAAATGTTCCAAAGGTGTGATGCTTGCTATTAAAAAAAATGCTCTAATGTGAATATCTGTGCAGAGGCAGCAGTAGGTGAGATCTTGGCTAGGGTGATTGCGGAAAGCCACAGATGGCACTTGGTTTTGTTTTTGTGGTAATGATGGAGGTTGAAATCTCTGATTCCCCTCAGAACATGCAGTATGAATTACCGACATGCTGTCTCAAAACCTAGTAGGCTGAACCAAAAAGTTGAAAAAAGTATCACGGTTTCAACAAAAACAGCACAATGATTTTCAGGTTTCCAAATAATAAAAGTATTGAGCATCAAATCAACATATTAGAATAATTTCAAAATGATCATGTGACAGTGAAGGGCTGTAGACCGGTTGCTGTGCTGAGATTGTTTAGATAAGTGTGTGTTTTTTGGTGTCTTGCAGCTTTGCTGGAGGCCCGAGTATGGACGAGGATGACAAGAAGAAAGGTGTTCTCAACATTTTCTCCGTAGCCTCTGGACATTTATATGAGCGCTTCCTAAGGTAGGACCACCACTTGTATGAACAGGTCCATGTCAGTGTTATCTTTAACTCCTCATGTGTTTGTACTTCCCGTTACTCCCCTTATAGAATAATGATGCTCTCTGTTCTTCAACACACCAACACCCCTGTCAAGTTCTGGTTCCTGAAAAACTACCTCTCCCCATCATTCAAGGTAAGATTGTTATCATTCCCAGCATGCTCGAGGCACTCACCTGACTAACTTTGCACACAAATATAGCAAGGGCTGGCTGAAGCTACATTTCAAATTTCACTAGCATGGGTTGTATGCAAGTTGGGGTAAACAGGGTTTTTTTTTTTTATGTTGGCTTTCGCTTAAAGTTTATAGCATCAGATTTTTTTAAATAATTTTTTTTACCTTATAACTTTAATTTGTTTACTTTTTTATGAGACCGGTGCATTTTAGTTTTTTTCTGACTGCTGTTTTCTCATAATCACTCATTTAAGGAAGGAAAAGAAAAAAATAAAACTAATATTGCAATTTTAATACATTTATGCCTGCCTTAAATTAATTTTAAAACTTCAAATGAATGCTTTGTCATAATCTTATCGATAAAAATGGGGGAGGGGAGACTCGAATGTGTGAATGTGTTAATAGATCACTGTGCCAAATTTAGTGTGTCATCCTCTGTAGTTTATCCCTTTCTGCTTGTGTGTGTACAGGACACAATCTCTCACATGGCGAAGGCTTATGGTTTCCAGTATGAGCTGGTCCAGTATAAGTGGCCCCGCTGGCTTCACCAGCAGACAGAAAAGCAACGTATCATCTGGGGTTACAAGATCCTTTTCCTAGATGTGCTTTTCCCGCTGGCTGTGGACAAGATCATCTTTGTAGATGCTGATCAGGTGACCTTGCGCATAAAAACAATGCTTCTAAACTAAATGCTAGCATGTTTGTACATTTAGCAACAAACATGATCTCAAAATTCAGGAAGCATCCATTTCAGAACTAGTTTTTATTGGAATTTTATTTAAACTTTTTTTAAGAGTTTGATGATTCTTCTTAACAGTAAGGTTTGATGTCAAGCTATTACATTTCAGCTTCTTTTTATTAGATTTGATATGTGTTGATGTTGATCCTTGTTTTGTGAATGTGAATTGAAGCCTAAATTGTATTTTTTTTTTTATTCATATACAAGACATGATTGTCTCCCTTCGGAGACATTCTCAGATTGCTTTTACAGTGTATTTATGAAGGTTTTTTTAAGCATCTGATTATTGCTGGGGAATGGACTTTCAGTATCATTAAAAACAGCTTGTGTTTTCAAGATTAATGGGTTCTTAAGGGTTTCAAGCAGCATGAGGGAGAGTAAATAACACATTTTTTCTCAATCCCTGGTGGTCTGAACACAAAATGAGATAAGAAAAAGATAATAAAAATCATGGCTGATATTACTTTATCTATACTACATAGAGCTTGTTGCATCGTGGGAAACGGTACTCTTGACCGTGTACTCTGTTGTATGCTGCACATTTTAGCAGATTAAGTCATAGATATAAAAAACAAACTGTGTGTTTGTTTTTGCATGTTGATATGCATCCATTTCCAACCTGTGAATCTCATTTAACAATGCGTGTCTTACGGTTTGTAATTTTTTTAATGATTAGCAGCCAAGAGAATTCACAAGCACTTCTCCAACAATCCATCCTGTTGGCACATTAGAAAATTGCGATATGTTCTAATTGCAAAACATAACCTGGCACTTTTTGTACACAGATTGTCAGGGCAGATTTGAAGGAGCTGAGAGATCTGGATCTAGAGGGCGCCCCCTACGGGTACACACCATTCTGCGACAGCCGAAAAGAGATGGAAGGATACCGTTTTTGGAAGACTGGCTACTGGGCTTCTCATCTTGGACACAGGAAATACCACATCAGGTTAGACCACAAATCCCAATGATTGTATGTCGAAAAACAGAATGTCCTTTTCGTCTTGATAGATTAGATTTGCTGTAACATTTGGAAAATATGTTAATGGGATTCTGTTTTATGATATTGTGATATGTGTAATATTCAGTAAAGGTTCCTTTTTCCCCCAGTGCATTATATGTGGTGGACTTAAAGAAATTCCGAAAGATCGCAGCTGGAGACCGCCTCAGAGGGCAGTACCAAGCTTTAAGCCAAGATCCGAACAGTCTGTCCAACTTGGACCAGGTACGTGCTTGACATTACACACGTTGACCATTAAAGAGGACTCTAATGTAATTTGAATGTTCTCTATGGGGTTTTATGTTAATAGGACCTTCCCAACAACATGATCCATCAAGTAGCCATCAAGTCTTTACCTCAAGAGTGGCTGTGGTGTGAGACCTGGTGTGATGACAATTCCAAAACTACCGCAAAGACTATAGATCTGGTTAGTATGCATTCACACTACACTTTCTTTAAATACTACCAATAGAGGAACAAAAGGAAGATGCCAGGTAAATGGCATGAGCAAACACAAACTATTGTTTATATATATATATATATATATGTGTATATATGTGTGTGTGTGTGTGTATACAGCTTAGGTTATTACAAATATTAATATTGTTAAAGACCACGAGAACCAGAAGTTTGCCGTTGTACTTCTGAGAGGAGAAACGGAGTATTAAATGATAGAAATAGAGGGCATGGATAGTTTTTTTGTGAATTGTTTGATGTAGTAAAGTAGCCGTTTCATTCAGAAAAAAAATTCATTTTAAGTATAATACTAATACCTTTTACATATTTATGGTTTGTTTAGGTGCTAAATCAGAAACCATTGCAAGTCCACTTTAAATATGTTGCATTTAAAGAATAAAGAATCTCAATAATAAATTCTGTCACTAATTATTTACCCTCATGTCGTTCCAAACCCGTAAGACCTTCTTTCATCTTCAGAACACAAATGAAGATATTTTTGATGGAATCTGAAATCTTAGTTTGTGTTTTTGAAGATAAATGAATTTTTATTTTTGGGTGAACTATCCATTTGATAAACATTTAGGCTGAATTTAAAAAATGTGCATTGTACATAAGCAGTTCTCCAAATAAAGCTCCAACTTTTATATTGGTAAGTGTCATGCAGGGTTGCCAGGTTCTTTACAACAAAATCTGCCCAATTGTTACTTAAAAAAAGCCCAGTCATGTCATACATGTGTTTTGGCGAGGTTCCCATGGTAAAAGCATTTTAGGGGCTAAATGTCACATTATTGGGGTCGCTTTAACTTGGGGACATGAAAGACCAACCACAGCAACAGTGTAAAAGTAGTCCAATCATTTAAATATGCTGATAGATTTGAAATAAAGGCATTTTAAATATTACTTTTTTAATAGGGTTGGTGTATAACTTTTTATTAAAATAAAAAAAAACATTATAAATGTTGGGATTAACAAAACTTAAATGATTTAATGCTGTATTATAGGGCTGGGCGATATATATCGAACAATATATTGTGCGCATCTCAACAGTAAAGACGGTTCTTTGATTAGCGCTAAATCTTCGTCAGCTGTGTTTAAATGCAGCGCCAGTTTATGAACAGAGC
>JAUCMT010000397.1:0-13244 GCA_032357475.1 Enteromius thamalakanensis
TCACGTGGTTTTAGACAAATCGTACGAAATCGTACGAGTGAGGTCATACGAATTGGCACGAATTTGGCACCTCGTACGAATATGTAAGAATTGCTCGTGAGACTGTGTTGTATTTTGAAGTCACACAATATTTTTCAAGTAATTGTGCGAAAAATCTGTAAATCTGTGTGAAAAGGAATAAAAGGTGTGAGAGTTTTACTGTGAATTTCTTTTGGAAACTGCAGTGATATGTATTTATTGGTACATATTTTGTTTCACGAGTTCACACTTTGGTTTTAAGCCTAATTCTTTAAAAGAGTTTCTAATTTCTTCAGAAAATAGGTAACTGCTATGAAATTGAGACCATTGTAACACTCATCTTTAGACTGTTCATTTGAATCTAAATATGGCAATTAAAGAACAATATCTTCACAAGATATGATACTTTGAGTTTGGTGATTTTTTCTGGTAACACTCTTGAGGAGCCTCCGTGACTGCAGGAGATGATGGCTCAGAAGATCGTAAAGTGGGCCAGCTTTAGGAGGGTTCTGTTTACTGTTCTGAGGTGTCTCAGCTCAGCGTTATTGTTATATTGCATGCTCTTGATTGGGTTGATCATGAAATTTGCATAAAATTCTTTTTTTAATTAGAAGGTTAACTTTTTCGGGTCCGGTTCTTGCGGGCTGGAGATTAGGGCAGATGTGAGATTGGGAGGGAAGGCTGCTGACTCCTGGGTGGAAGCCTTGCGTCAGACCTGATAAAAGATAATGCATAAAGTTAGGGTCAGGATGGAGTGACAATTCAGCTGCTAGATGAAAAACTTTTATAAATAAAAGTTTAAATACTTTAAACGATAAATACTATTTTGTATTTTTATTGACAACAGAGCAGATGTATTTGGCGTGGCCCCCCACCCCCCAAAATTTGTTTATCAACATCATGTCTCACTAAAAAGTGCACCAAGGTAAATTTATGTCATGAGACCAGGTAGCACAATTTACTTGTATATGCATATAAAAAATAAAGCATAATAGTTGGTTTTTTATTAGTGTGGGTGTATATGTATGTATATGTATATGTGCCTTGAAAATGTTTTCATAATATATTACTCTGTTGGTTCTCCTGTCTGGTTTTGTAGCTTCCCTCTGCGGCTCATGGCCATAGGAACCTAGCGGCATAGACATATGACATCACAATGGATCAGCGGGCAACACAAGGCCACCAATCAACATGAGACATGGGCCAGGAGACAGAGCACTCTGGGAAAGGAGAAGCAGAGTTGAAAGGTGCAGGTTGGTTGGTTCCTGTGTGAGTGTGTGCGAGTGTATGTGGTGTTTCTGGTTCCCTTGTGTGGGTTGAATCAGCTGCAATAGCCTGTCATGAATTCTGTTTTCCTCCTACTGTCTGTGTTGTTATACACTTCATACACTTTAGCCTCATGATCTGACCGTGTTAAAAACTTGTTTATTCTTTATATAAAGAATCAGGGTTTAGTTAGTCAACACGAAGGTCACTTGGATGAGATCTCCTATCTTAAAAGGTCTTCAAAAGCTAACTTGGCTTGGTAAGATGAAACATTTATGAGCTTCAGTGTGTATCATATTGCATCAGCATGTTACAGCACAACCAGTAAACCAGTAATAATATTTGATATAATATAAATTTGCGATTTTCAGTTTATACGTTTTTTGCATCACTTTAGGTTCCTTATATAAATAAGCATATGTGTCTTAAGTACCAATAGCCAACAATACATTGTATGGGTCAGAATTGTAGATTTTTTTCTTTTACGCCAAAAATTATTATGATATTAAGAAATGAAACACTTATGTTACATTGCTCTCACAGCTCGTTTGATATAGCATATAACTATAAGAGAAAAAACAATATTTTTTGTTATGTTTTCTTATTACTAATCAATGCCTTAAACTGACAGCCCCAAAATAAATAAATGTATACAATAAAATAATAAAAATATATTTTTATAATTATTAATATATATATATACGTATATATAATTATACAAATATTTTCTATAAATTATAAATGTATTATATTCATTCATATTTTAATTTCTCAGTTTCTAAATATGTCATTATAGTATGTCAATTATTCATGTATTCGACTGAACAGAGTGTGAAAAAAAATGTATACCCATAAATCTACTAATTTGAGCTTTATAGTTTATGTATTTCCATGGCTTGATGGACAATGACACAAGCTGGGCTGGATCACCTGACAATATCCAAAAGCGACCGCACACATATTAAAGACATTCATTTTTACATTTTCAATACTCTTTCAATGAAATATCGGCCACTATATTTATAATCCAATATTTAAAATCTAACCAATTTACCTGAAAAATCAATGATACATTGGATAGAGTAATACAACAGGGCTTCTTAATGTTGCCAAAGAGTGTTACACTTCAAACAAAGGGAGGGAGTGTGAGGAAAGGGTAGGGGAAAAAAGGAAAAAAACACATATAGAGAATCAGTGTCATTGACCTTAAATCACTCTCTGGTGTCTCCAGGGAAAGGCCTTTATAAACTAATGGATGAATTGCCTCATTTTTTCACCACGGCACAATTAAGTTGCCTGAAGCGCAGCGTGGCTTTTCCAGCAAGAGCCCCTTTATAGCTCTGAATATGAGGGAGACTTGATTTATTCCGCAGAAAATGTGTGGAATATGAAACGCTTTAGTTGCCGACAGAAAAGGAATAAATATTAATTGTCTCTCATTAAAACAGCGACGTGAGAGATTGTTGTCGTGGAGATGACAGTAATATTTATCATGAACATAAAGATATGATTATGGTCATGCTAACTGACGTAGCCGTGACTGATGGCTTAAAAGCGCTGAATCCTTCGACTTCGGGTTGTTCTGAAGAACCAAAACCTTTTTTCTGTCTGTCAGTGACAATTCTCAGTGCGTTGTGTATTGCATATTAACAGTGGAATCATACAATTTTTTGTTTGGTTCAAAACACACATTAGCCCTAATGTTAACCCATGTATTATTAGCTGTAGCTGCTTATGAACAAAAAACAACAGCTTAAAGCAGCTTCAGCTATACTGTGCTGTACTGCTATGGTTCAGATTGGTCTAGTCTGCTGGTTTAAGAAGGGCTTTGGGCAAAGATCAGCATCTAAAGTGAAGGCCGTCTCAGAATTTAAACTGGCGCAAACTTCGCCACGGCAGACCACCTACGCATTGAAATCCATTACCAGATGGAGGAGAATGTGCAACTGTTTGGGGACTTTAGTGCAAGAACAAGATTTACAAAAATTAGAGCCTAACAATTGTGAACTGAAATAAATACTACTTGGATAAAACCATAAACCACTTAAACACAATCTTACCAAAACTTTAAAGTTATTTTGGGTGTTGTTTTTCATAGTTAATGAATGAATAAATATAACATTTAATTTACATTGTACATTTATATATGTGTGTGTGTGTGTGTGTGTGTGTTTTACTATGTTATCATGTCTTTATTGTGTTTTATTGTTAGCTGTAGTTTTTAACTTAATCAAAATAACCCAGCTGCAGTTTGATTGAGATTAATTGGTATGCACAATAAAAAAACATGATATATATATATATATATATGAGATATGATTCTATAATTTCGTGTACATTTGGTGTTAAAAGTCATTATTTTGACAGATTTTGCTGATTTTTTATTTATTTTGGATGTCGATAAATCTTGTGTCAACTCTGTTACCAAACTATATTTTGCCTTTAAAATGTTGGAATTATCTCTCAGAATTGTGTAGGTTGCAGGAAATTATGTCACTTTCAATCACTGATAAGCTCTGAAGCTCTGAAAAGTATCTGTGCTCTCTCTGAGAAACTATTCTAATCTAAAAACCTACAACATCAACTCTGTTACCACAATATCAAAAGGAAAACAGAATTTATTACTGATCTCACATTGGGTTATATTAAGGTCTTTTAATCAATTTTTCATTACTTTCATGTGTTCTTAGCATTTATGCCAGCAAGTGGAGATTTTGGGGGGAAAAAAATCGTCAATTCTGTTAACGTCAAACTCTGTTACCAAGGTAACAATGCTGACAATTTTCTCCTTTCAAAAAGAAATCATGATTTTCAGCAATTTAAGACACTTTTTAAAGACTTTATGGGAAAAAATACAACAAATGCTGAAATTTCAGCTTTGCGTCACAAGAATAAATTGCATTTTAAAACATATCCTAACAGCTACAGTATTTTCTATTGATATCGAAAACATCAAACACCCTTGATATCCCTTATTTAGCCTTATTTTTAGATTAATGTTTTAGGCTTGATTTTCTAAATGGATCTGGCAACACTGAGGCTAGTCCTCTGAAAATGAATATCAAAAGGGATATGCAACAAAAGCCTTAAACTTCTAACACTTCTAACACTACACAATATATAAAGTCAGGCAGCCTCGCTCCACTGGTTATCTAACCTGCCTTAACCACACACCAGCTCAGATCAAACAAAAATCCACTCATTGAAAATGAAACCAAACAACAAAGCAAATTCATTTTATTAATGCTACAACATCTAGTCTGAAACGAATCGTGACGGATAATTTACTTATGAAAAGAAACCAAAAAGCCCTCTATGATTGACACGATCCTTATTTGTACATGTAAAAAGCACCCAAATCCAATACATACAGATAAGGAAAGAGACAGACAATTATGGAAAGCTACGGTGGCGTGAACGCCGATTTAATACTCCACTTCAAGTAACAACTTCCGTCTATGTGGCATGGCTATTTGCACAAGCGGAATGAAGCATCATTAAGACGGAGGTCAGGCGACGCTGTTCGCTCCTCCACAACATAACAAGTTCCAAAAATACTTAATGAACAATAAATAGTGATCTAAAGAAGCTTTGCAATGCATCTGTGGGCTGTTTGCATCTTGCCAAGGGTCAGCTCTCTACTCTCAGCCCCGAAATCTGGTGATAGCCTTTTTTTTGCTTTTGCTTTCTCTTCGTCTTCCTTTTGGCCTGTTCTAATTGTTTGCTTGTTTATTTGCTTTCTCTTTCTCTTTTCCCGCTTGCTTTTGCTTTCAATATAATAGAAATGTGACGTCTAAAAAGCACAAGGCTGCCCGCCTTCACATTTTAGCCTGATTCCACCAATTGTTTAATGCAAAAAAATGAATTTTTTTCTGCGAACGAATCCCTGGGAGATGCATCAGCGAATAGAACCCCAAGGCCACATCGGAAGCCGGCAGCATTAACTGATGGTCTTATTAGCGTTTACAGCCCTCTCTCGTTCTCAGAAGTGCCATGACAACATGTGTACGTCCTAATGGGCATCTGTATCTTTCTATGATTGCTCCCAGTGACTGCCAATCAGCTGAAACGCAGCAAGAGCCTTAATAAGTACAGCGGGCTATTTACCGAGAACTGGGAGCGGAGTGATGGATGGGTCATAAATGTGTACCTTTCGGATCCATCATATGGAGATTTCGTTTGATCGCACGAGGGCCGCTTTTTATTTGCTCTCCCAAGAAGCTACGGGGCATCAGTGTCAGGCCGGAGATGAGAACCACGGAAAGGTACGGATGGAGTGTTTTTTTCGAAGGCTTGGCGGTTGTGTGTTTTCTAAAAGGGGGAGAAAAGCGAAGCGCCGCCTTTGTGTGTGTTCGTCGAGCCTTGAGCGAATCTCCTCTGGGCCTGTCATGGAGTTCCTCCGGCAGAACACACAGTTGGTCCTGCGAGCTGCACTATTGATTTGAAAATTACTGGCCTGCATAGTCACACCATCTGTTCTGTTTACTGCAAATGCCAAGCAACATTTCCACAGCGGGGAGGAGAGGCTCTCGTTCTTTGCGTGTCTTACGAGCGAGCTCGACTGTTCGCGGTGAAAAGTCGACAAACAAGCCAAGTGGACAAAGCAAACATGCATATATTGAGTGCGTTCGGGGGTGTTTGCTTTTATATTACAGATCTGTTCAGCCAATTTTAATGCATAGCAATGCAAAAGAAACACTTGAGGTCTTGATCTACATCATGGGTTTGATTCCCAAAGAATGCATGTACTGATAAGCTGCTTTGATAAAATGCATTTTGATTATTTGTGCATAATGTGTTTTTAAGAAGTGCTTTTTAGAAGATTCGGACACTACGGCCATGTTTTTATACATGAAAGGATGAAGTAGATTAAAAGGCCTCACATTCACATGAAGCCACTAAAAAGTGTGTAAATGTGCTAATTAGTAGGGATGCATGCCATATTAAGATTTTGCTTGCAAATAAGATTGGCTTATTTTATTATTAAATAAAATATTTCTTTCTTTTTTTTATTTAATAACAAATATAAATGTTTTTGGTTCGTTGGTTTTTGGCAGCCCCCTTTGCATTGTAGTCTGATTCTACCAAGTGTCAAAAAAATTTTTTTATGACAAGATGACTCAGTGAATAGGAAAATGGTGAAGATGATTTAAAAACGGCTCACATTTGAGGTCACTAAAGAGTGTGAAAATGTGCTAATTAGTAGAAATGCATTATATATTAATGTTTTTTGTGTGACTTTGTAAGATTCAACTTTTAAGTTTAGTTAAAAAAACCTAAATTTTTATGTTTTTCTAATCATTAAAGATTTTAATGCATGTAAAATTCTACTAATTAGCATGAAGTGTGTGCAGCATACAGCAATACATGCAAAAAAAATTATATATTTATATACTGCTTTTTATATTTTTTAAATATACAATATACATTTAAATGACATTGATTTATTGTAACAACAAAGTCAAAATAAATATTTTATGTTATATATTACATAAATATATAGAAATAAACAAAAATATTTATTTATTAAATTAAATTACATTAAATTAGTGTAATAACAATCAAGTATTTTATTGTTAGTGTATACAGCAAAACATGCAATATATGTGTAATATAAGTATTTTTTGTTACATTTAAATCCTAAAAAAGGTACATTTAAGCAACATATCACGACTAGTTTTCTGTAATGTTATCTTTAATATGCCTTACTGCGATTTTGGTTAAAAACAAGTAAAAAGGCTTAATTTTCAAGTTATTTCATCTTGTTTTAATGATTTTTTAGATGTTAAAAGACTAGTCAAAGACTAATTAAAAACTCATTTTTAGCAGCGTAGAGACCAACACTGCCTTAAACTGCATTATAAAGGTAGTCCACTTGAAAAGTTCATGTTCTCTATGCAGCACACACTCTTGACCGCGTGTTATGCAAATATGTTGCGTGTGTGTGTGTCATCTCTGTCACTCTCTCTCTCCTCGTGCCCCCTCCTTCTTTCAGCAGCAGGCTGGCTTGTTATCCGCCGGCGTGAGGTGGAGTGTGACAGCGTGATAATCCGTGCAGATATGTGCCGCTGACCCCGAGATGTTCCTGCCTGCTGAGAATTCTGGGGGAACTCGGCCGTCTCCCACTCTCTTTCTCTTTCACTCTCTCCGGCCCTCTTTTTCTTCTGCTACAAATATTCCAGCGGACATATGCTTCCCCAGTTCACTGCAGAGCTTATGGTGTTTGTTAGGCAGGGTGTGTGAAAGTGATTTGATCTTCCGCTCTGGAAGCTTCATTACCTGGGTCACAGTCCGGCTCCAGGGCTGCGAGGTGTGATGCTGGCTCTCTGGCAGGTGTGGGAAGATCCGGAGCGTCATTGACACCAGGCCTCACTGACTTTATCTGACACAAACAGCGACTGCTCCCATCCTGAGAAACGTGCATCCATGCGGCAAATCTGAAGACAAAAAAGGAAAATTATTTCAGTCCCACTGTGGATTTGTCTTTCTGTATTAGTAGTACAAGTTTTCCCTGTTTGAAAGACATTTGAAAAGATCTTAGTTAAGCTGGTTTGAGCTTGAAACCAGCTATCCAAATCCATTTTAAACTAGCATAACCGGTTTTCCCACCAAACAGATCAATCTTTTTACAAAAAATTATGTTAATAACTGATAATATCCACATATTAATTGAATAATTGTCAGCACTGCAATTTAGTTTCTTGGCCTTACGAATTATATTATACATATACACAATGAACAGTTTGGATAAAAACATATAATTTTTGGATGCATCAATAACATATGAATATGGTAATCAAATAGTAGACTACTATGGTATATATCGTAATAAAATGATATTAAGAGAGCGAAAGATTGGTTTATGGTAATGCTATTGTATTTATATATTATTTGTTATTTTTTTATATGGCTTAATACACATTATATAAAATCAGTATAAAATGCGACAGGCGAGGTTGATTATTTAAAAAAAAAATAATAATAATTCAACATTAAAGTGCCTAAATGTCGCCATTTATTGTTCGATAACAACCAGATTTTTATTCATTTAATATTATTTACTTTTATTTTATTTACTTATTTTATACAGTACCATGGTTTTCTTTTAATTACTTTACAGCATCATTTAAAGAGACAATACACATTAATAGTGCATTAAATCAATGTAAAATATGCCAGTAATTATTATGTGTAGCCCCAGGGCTGTTTAATAATAACAATAATAAATAAATAAATACATTTTAAAAATAAAACACAATTTCTAACACTGAAATCTTTATAAGTGTTCACAATTTAAATTTGACAACCAAATTTATTTATATATTTATTTTAAGAAACCATAATCGTTTTTATATACTACCATATTATTATTATTTTAAGCACTCTATAGCACCATTTATTAAAAACCAGTGACAGTAGGCTACTATGATATATATCAAAGTATTACCATCTGGTACCATAAGAGAACGATGCTACCGCCATAGTGCTTTTTTTTTATAGTGCCAGCAGCCAAGCATCACATTTCACACATTTCTCTAAAACATGGGCTGAAACCGGCATAAAACACTCCCGAAAACACAAACACGCCTCTCCAGAATAAAGACATATCCAGAGCTCCCTCTTGTGGCCACCAGCTGTGTCTGACAGCAGGTTAAATAAATCCCCTCCCATCCTCTGAAAGAAATGAAAAGGAGTCCTGGAAATCCCCCTCGCTCGAGCCCCGCTGAAATACCAGACATCCAGAGGGAGACTCAGCCAGCACCTGAGATCCACATTACAGTACCTTCACAGACTGCAGGCCTTACCCAACATCTGTCCACTAATCACACACAGATGACAGTAATGTTAATTAAAGTTAATGTAATCAAACTCCATCCATATGGCCTTGTCCCTGATTAGTAAGAAATGCTTTTTTTATCCTGCTGTAACTTGTTAGATTAGTGCCACGCTTCATCACAATGATGTCTGGAACCAAACAACACGCAAAAGGCCATATTGAAGGACTTTTAAAAGATAAATTAAAAACACAAACATAAACAGAAGCGACAAACTTTGCTATTTACTATTTTAGATGTAACTAGTAGATTAACTTCAATTATTATTTAGATATCAACCACTATACATTATATATATCACATCATATATATTACTAAACTTAATTATTATGTATATAAATTAATGTCAATAACAAATAAATTATTAAAATCAAAAAAGTGAAGATAGATATTACATTAATTTAGTGTAACAGCATACAATGTCAATATAAGTATTTTACATAGCATACATGCATATTCAAATAAATATATAATTGCTATTTTTATTAAAAGCAAAAATTATAAAAAGTAATTTTTTTATCAAATGCAAAATTATATATATATATATATATATATATATATATATATATATATTGTTTTAGAAAAAAAATATGTATTATTAGTTTCTACATTTAAATAATGAATAAAAAAATGTCACAGACTGAATATTCTAGGCTACCATTTGTTACTATTTATTACTTTATTAGATTTGTATGTTATATAAAGGCAAAGCAGTTCAGTTCCATATGGGAATATATACAGTATCCACATCATGTTGATTTCTGAGTTTTGGAACTGAAAATACTAACTTCTTTTGTGTTACACATCAACCGAGGCTTTCCACAACAAAAAGCGACAACCAGTCTGGATTACACCCGGCCTACGGGTTACAAGCTCCCCATCGCCTACTCTGAGAGGGTTTGCCAGGATTTCTGCAATGACGCCCACTCTCTGACTACAGAAAATATTGTGCATAACCGTGTAAATGAAAACTGAAATCAGTGAAATGCAATTACAGCTAGAGAGAAATAAATAAACACATCCTGTGTGGCACGTGTGTTTAAAGCAGTCGAGCGAGGAGATTTATGACAGGGCTGGTGAATTAGAGCAGCTCGAACCGGTGGCCTGTTGAATCGACCGTCCATTTATTGGCCATAGAGAAATGAGCCCAGCTCCCCTCAAGCTGTCAGTAAATTTAGGACCTCAGTGGGATTGTAAAAGACTGTGTTGCTTGTCATTGTGTCATTAGGCCATTATGAGGCTATTTCACCCCCCCTCCCTTTTTGGATCGAGAGGTAAAGATGTGTTCTCAACGTACACTGATGGAAATTATGCTGAATAAAATTCAAAAGGGGGTCATGAGATATTTTAATGCTAACTAAATATATAAATCTCATCAAGGCTGCATTTAATCAAAAATACAGTAGAAGTAGAAGCATTGTGAAATATTATTACAGTTTAATGTAGATGTTTTCTACTTTAAAATGAATGTAATTTATTTCTGTGATCCCAAACTGCATTTTTAGCAGCCATTATTTCATTTTTCATTGTCACATGAATCTTCAGAAATCATACTAACATGCTGACCTGACGCTTAAAAACATGTATTATCAATGTTGAAAACTGTATGTATGTACTTATTTTTGTTGAATAGAAATACAGCATTTATTTATTTATTCATTCATCCAGTTAGTTTCTTTTTTGTTTCTAAGTGAAAATTCCTTCTTTTGACTGAAATTACCTGAAAAATATAAACTGGCTCTAATGTGCTTTCAAATAAACTTGACCTGACAGACCACATCAGTTCAACCAATAGTGTGAGTTTGGGGGCGGGGCTATCCGTTTGGCTGACCAACAGCAGACAGGGGGCGTGTCCTACTTGAGCAAGCCCAAAAACATCACAAAAGCAACACACTTTAGCTTGAATATTAGATTAATGCATTCTAATAATTTTTTCTCCCCTTAAATACATCTTTATTCAATCCTTTACTTCTCTTTTTGTGTTGCATTAAGGCAAAAGAATGCATGGCGTAGGGTAAATCAATGTCGGCGCTTGTTTGCTTGCCCACAAAATGAGTGACAGACGATTGACTTCTGCGATTGATGTTCATTCTGTTAGTGCCACGTGGCCGGGTCCTCAGCTGGGTTAATAATGCCTTCAGTACAATCAATAGATGGGAAGATATTACTAAACAAACATCTCTGTTTACCAAGGAACAGTAAAACAATCACCGCAATTAGATTTTTTGGTCATTACTGCAAATGTTCTTGTCTCTGCTGCTCGCTGAAGGTAATGTGAAGATTTAGAGTAATTGGAATCGATGAGGGCGTCGTTGCTCACAAAGTCTGTGTTCAATAGTTTCTCTCAACAGACTCGATCAGCAGCCGTGGACGCTCAACACACACGTATCAGTGGATTACAAGATTGCGCAATGGAAGCAATCCACCGGAAATGTTCGGTAAAGAGCAACCAGACAATTAAACAAAGCACTAAACTGTTAATTGAAAGGTTTTATCTCTATTTTGAAGAAAACAGTATATCAACTTTTGCAGAAATGTCTTCAAATCTGCCCCTATAACACAATCTTACGCTGAGAGTTTGCTGAGTTTTAATCCAAAATATTTAGTCTTGACCAACCTTATCCATGACTAATGTGTTAAATCAGAGGAAATGATAGATTGACAGCACTGATGTACAAGCACCAAACACTGATTGTAAGCCTACATTTCACAAAAACTATAAACTGGTTCTTGAAATCTGATTGGTTAATCAAAATGTTGTTCCAGCGTAAACAAAGATGTTGGTCCAGAAACATGCAGTTCTCCTATTCTGTTTCCTGAAAGACTCTTACAAAGAAATCCTTCCTTAAATTACAAGACGAACATATTCATTTTCAAAAGGTATAAAAGCACCAGAAATGTTCGGTAAATAGCTGCCAGACAATTAAGCAAAGCAAAATGTGTTTATACGCTTCCCGTTGGCCTCGACGGTAGCAAAGTGGGTCTTCTGAACTTTTCAAACAAAACGTTTTATCTCTAAAATGTATTTGGCTCAAGACTGTCATCTCCAATGACCCTTAGCGCTGCATCAAGAAGGGAAAAAAGGACAGAGAATAAAAGCGAGAAGAAAAAACGCGTTTCCACACAGTCATCCCGGTGTCTAACGTGCTGGCTGCACTGATGAGCTAATAAAACCCACCAAAGTTTTGGACCATTTCTGAAGATGATTGTGTGTCTGTAGATGAGGCTCGGTGCTGAGTGTGACACTAAGATGCCCCGGCTCATTAGGGGGTGGCTTCTCTCCCCCGGAGCAGGAGGTGGGGGCTGCCCCGTGCCCGGCCCCCATCTACAACTCCCTTTTGTTTCTTAATGTTCAAAATCGATTAAGAGATGATCGGGCACAGCAGCTAATTAAAAAGGAGCAGGTGCCAGAGTGTAAACAGCCGTGGCGCCAGGAGCCAACATAGAGCGGCACAATTATTCATCCCGAACGCTCAGACCTCATAAAGGCGAAAAGGCGCAAAGACAGACTAATGGAGACTGACTCACCCTCTAACACACTCACATTCTCTCTAAGAGTCTGGAGCAGTGCGAGGCAAGACGCCTTAAATGACAGTGACGAGACTGAGGGAAAACATACGCCTTTTTGGGTCATACCTGCTAGCCAATATATTGCAGAATTCTCATCATATAATAAGTATGATAATGTCTTAAAAAGATGGTGCACCTAAAAATGTATAATCTGCAGACTTCTTCTGTGGAAGCAAAATGCCTTTGTCCATATAATGAACGTCAATTTCATTTTTGGGAGAACTGTCCCTTTAATACACTGGATAATATATATACTATATTTACTATACTATATTTTTAAGTTGTGACATGACATTACTTGTTTGCTTTTATCAAAATATCACTATTAAGGGAATATTAGTATGATTTTCAAATGTTTTAAAGGTCATAAAGTGTTATATATATATTTTTACATTTATAAACTGGCATTTTATTAAGAAATATACCAGGTTTTTTTGTTTGTTTTGTTTTTTGTTCACAATTAAGCATTAGTTAAGCAAAAACACACTACTAATTAATGATTAAAATGTTAAGTTAATCATTAATTACTAGTGTGTTTTGCTCAACTAATGCTTG
>JAUCMT010000398.1:0-13240 GCA_032357475.1 Enteromius thamalakanensis
TACAGTCTGTACAGTAGAAACACCATTACACCTATGAAGAGAGAGACCCCAGAACACATGGAGACACTACAGGAGAGAGTGTGTGTGTGTGTGTGTGTGTGTGTGTGTGTGTGTGTGTGTGTGTGTAATGGAGTTGGAATTCTCCTCTCAGCATGTGACGATGATGAAGATGATTATGATGAATGTCACATGGAAATCTGTCCAATGGTTTTATATGATACTCATTGTCAGGAGAACAAAGCTATGGAGTTTCCCTACGGTTCGTGGTCCCTGTCTCATCCGTCTCCAGAAACATGATTAATGCCTTTTTTAAAAACAAAAGTGCTATGACTTTGAATTAGGTGGCGGTCTGAATAATCCATGAATTGCACAGATCTGTCATGTGTTTATGGATGATCTGTTACACACCTAGCAGTTTATTTCTATAGTTCACTCCTCTAGTGGTCTCTCTTCATACCGAGCGTGAGTCAGACGTTCATGAGGACCTTTGTTCTGACTGTAGTGACGCATCTCCGTGACTCATGCGTTCCAGAAAGGAAACGCTACAGTTACTGTACACTCCGAGGGCTTTTTTTATTTCTGAACCGTCACTAAGGGCTGGTATTCCACCGCTACTGGAGTTTACATGTTCTTTCACAAGTTTCACAACTCTGAAAATTTCCAGGCCTTCTGAGATCACATTCAACACAAGAAACACCAACGTGCGTCATTTCTTTTGTTTTTAATGTAAAAAGATTTTCACAGTGTCATATATAAACATCATCCACAAGTGTTGCATATTCACAAATATAAAAAATATATATCTCTCTATTTATTTACAAAATATACATATTTTCCCGACTCTTTGTCTTCGAGATTATTGGTTCAGCTATCTTCGGGGGGTTTTCCGTGTTGAACAGCACCACCGCTATCATGCCCTCAGGAGGGGCTCAGGTCGTCTTCGTCCACAGTCCCATCGAGGGATTGACGTCCTGGGATCTGGCGCCCCCAGTCCTAGAGACAGCACCTACAGCCTTCGCTGCTTTGCGTTACAGAGGGAACGTTCTCCTGAGAGCCGGACTATCTCCCGCAGAACTGGATATCATCGTACATCTGTTAAAACAAATGTGTGTAAATATAAACGATATGCTTGCATGAAAGGAACGTGGAGGGATGTAGAGCGCAGGAAAGGAACTTACACAATCTTCATCAGACAAGCACTCCTCATCGCTCTCCTCAGACTCGCTCTCTGGCATCGCTCGGAGCTCCTGAGCCGTCCGGGTGTACAGCTGCTTCTGGATCTCGCCGTTCTGTCGGCCGAAGGTCAGGTGGTACGGCGTGTATCCTCCATAGGTCAGACTGTTAACATCTGCTCCCAGAGTGATGAGAGTGTGCACCAGACCCAGGTTCTGCAGGTCCACAGCCAGATGGAGTGACGTCCGGCCGCTACACTGCTCCTAAACACCGTACATCTTACATTAACGGTCTGTTCGAGCGTATATGAGAGTCACTGCTGGAGCTGGAGGTGGTGTTTTAAACTTATACCGTACCTTTGCGTTCACATCCGCCCCGAGCTGGACCAGACTCTCCACCATTGAGAGGTAGCTGTTAACGGCTGCGATGTGGAGACACATGTGTCCTGTCATGGAAAAAGAAGGATGATATTTAAAAACTGTGTAATGAAAGACATTTTTGGTGATAAAAAGAAGAGTGCTAACTAAGGCTCACCGCTGTAGTTCGGGAAGCTGAGGATGGAGTGTAGATGCTGGGTCTGGATCTGAGTCAGGACTGAGAAGCAAGCCAGCGAGCCTCTTCTGCAGGCGATGTGCAGGGCTGTGTTTCCGCTCTGATCGACCAGCCGTGGATCGCAGCCGGCCTTCAGCAGCCTGTCCACCATGTGCGGCTGTTCTGTGATGACGGCGAGGTGCAGCGCAGTCTGCGGATGGAGGCTGAATGTTAGTCATGTTTGGAGAAGCAGCTCTTATTCTGAACTGTGTGCAACACCGAGCGGTCAGTTACCTGTCTCTGGTTGTTCTGTCTGTTCAGGAACGGGTCGTTCTGGCACTGCTTGATGATCTGGATGGCATAGTCTTCCGCCTCGTGAATGATGGCAAGGTGAAGATACCTGGAAAATAATGTGGGAGGGGTTTTTTTTTAGAACATATTTTAAGAACACTCTCACAGGATGTGGTTTAGCAGACACACACACACAGTACGAGCAGGCGGCGTTTCGCAAGAATGGAGTTTTTTAAGGTTATTTCCAGCCAGTGTGGCTCCACACATCTGATACACTATCTGCGCTGGGCCCCGCGCCAGGGACTTTCCTGCTGCGTACTGCGGCCCTCAAGCTCCTCCCACTTTGGGCGCTGCTCCAAAACCATATTTGTTTACTTCCGCACTATATTTCGCAAATTAAACTATTTGCATAACTTCTCTAAAAGGTTATTAAACGCGTTTTTTCTGTTTAGAATCACGTGTAGAATCACATCAATAATTGCTCAGTTGGTTCCGTTAGAAATTGTTCAAAAATACTTTTGTATTTAAGTTTGTATATAGCGAAGGGAATGTAATCGAACAATAAATGTATTGTTTCATTTAATGCAATTAACAACAATCACTTTATACGCTCTAGGCTAGGTTTTGGTCACAGTTGTTGCATTCAATGGGTCAGTTTCTGCACTTTTTTAAGCTATTTAAGATTTTAACTTGCATTGCATTGTTTTTATCTTTATTAATAATAATAGTAATGTTACACTTACGTGTCTCCGTCCTCAGTGACTTCTTGTGTCCAGTCTTCAGTCGTCCCCTTTATATTCGGACTCGGGTTTTCAAAACGCAAAGTCTCCATTTCCTCCACAATCTTCATATACTCGTCCTCCTTTAGCGAATCCACGCCGCTGTCGACGCGCTCCTCCAGGTGTTGCATTTTCCTGTTTTTCATATCCATGTCATCCATATCACAATCCCGAAAGGTGCCCGTGACTCTGTGTACATCCATCGCGACGCTCGCGCTAGCGCAGTTAGCAGTGAAGTGCGCGCAGAGGGCGGGTGCGCGCTTTTATACTCGCGCCTGTGCTTCCACGCTTCAGAGGGGATTTCCACCCAACTATCTTCACTCTGAGCTCAAAAGGGGAACTCGTAGCGGGCTTTTATTTACAGAATTTCCCTCAAGTTGACTCCGCGAAGTAAGAATGAAAATCTGTATTTTCCTATTACACACTCACATTTACCTGCTCGCGCGCAGCAAGCCGAGCTCGAGGGAAAATGAATGACAAGAGACACATGAATGAAAAGCATGAGGAAGGGGGCTACTGATAATGCAGCTAGAAATAGCACTTGATATCTACATTATTGTTTTTTTTTCTTTGTTTCAATACTGAGAGACAGTGACCCTAAAAAGTCATTTGCATTAAGCAATATAAAAAATTGTAATTTATCTTAAAATTATGTACATATATAAATATACGTGTGTGTAAATATGTGTATATATAGGTGTGTGTGAATATATAAATATATATATATATATGTGTGTGTGTGTAACTTTCAGATGTGGTTAAAGTGGTTATTCTGCTATAGGATGCATGTGGGAACTTACAGGGGAACTAAGTTCAGACATGCGCTAAAAATCACCGTGACACAAATTCTGTGTTTGAGAAACACTGTTAAACTTCCTTTAAGGAAAACAAAAAGTGTCTAGAATTCAGGATCTGGATCAATGGTTGCATATCACGACAAAAACCTTGGAAAAGAGAAAAATCCTAGGAAATCAAAACCTTAATTTGTCAGCCTGGTCTTCTGTATAAATAATAAAAACAGAAACAAAAATCTATGCACGTGTAAATATTTGGTGCACAAATAAAACACTGTTCTGGTGTGAATATGGTACGAACTTTGTGGATGTGCGTGTGATACGGCTCCAGCGAACTGTCGAGCAGGCGACCCGACCATAAAATATCACCCAGAGTAGTGTCAACAACTTGATTAACAAGTTAGTCTTCGTTAGGCTGGGCCTAGCCAGACCTGCCGGAGGAACCATCTGGAGTTTTCTTGCAAAGCACTGGAACATAGCGTTCAGTAATGTACTCTGAATGTGCAGATCCCTCAAAACCCAGTTAAGCAGTCCTCACTTTCTTACACTCTTCTGCATGTATATGATACGAGATGTGTTTGTGCATATCTAGCACACCCTGTATCCACCAGAGCAGAGCTGTAGAGCATCAGCACCAGGAGTCTGCATCTTTATTTATTGTTCAGAAATGATTAGTGTGACTTAAATGTTCAGTACTCTTGAGGCCAGTCTTAAATTCTTTACAATGTAAAATTGTTGTATTTTATGAAGGTTTTTTCAGAACTGCTGTGTGAATGTGAAGAGAGCTGAGTCAAACATCCCTCATGGAAGGCCCCTCGATGTTCCACATGATGCAGGTTCGGGGGTCCACCATATTCCCCTGCTCTTTTTTTCTGGGGCTCCCCCTTCAGACTGTCTAGCGGCACCCATCACATTTCACCTTCTTTTGAGTATTTTCCATGACAGCACTTGAAACAATTGAAACCGCTGAACAAAAAGTACTGGAAATTTATCAGCAACTGCAACTGAATTTTACAAAAACATTTTTTTACAACCAGTTGTCAGTGAAGTTCATGTGAACATGCTTTTATATAAACCTACAGCATGTTCAAATCATGTTACAGGGAAACTCGTCTCATTTGCATGACAGAAGAGAACAAAGGCATGAACTGCGGTCTGGTTTCATATCCACCTCTTTAAACAGAGCTGATGGACAGGCCAGAAGAACAAAGATACGGAAACTCCAGGTAAAGAAAGCTTGAATTGAAGCGATACTGTCTGCTGTAGTGTTCTCCACCTGACGTCTGCTCTGGAAACCACTGCAGCTCTGTATGCATGAAGGAGCGGCCATAACATAGCAACAGCGCTGAGGTAACTATGGTGACAAGTCAAGATAGGCACACCTCAGAGTGCGCAAATGCTTGCGTTGCTATGAAGCAACTGATATGAAGCTCATGAATATGCATGGTTTCCTCGTTCACAGAAGAATGTCCGACAGGTTTGAACTCGAGAGCACATGTTGTTCGGCTTCGGTGTCGCTGATCTGTGGATTACTCTTCAGTGTTTTTGTCGTGTTCTGAATGGAGGGAGTTTTGGGAGGTCCAGGTGTGGGACGCTATTCTTAGTCTGACAGCACTCTAAAGATCAGCGCGTGGGCAGACCTGTTCTAAACCTGAGCACAGTGTCACAGTGATCCTGTGTAGAGACACATACAGGAGAACCCTTAAACCCACGCATCTCTTCCTGACGGCCAGTGTTTCACTGCAGTCCTGTCACATGTTTAGCTGGTATAGGATGCAGTGTGATCGGTACTTTAGTGCTGTTTTCTGTCAGCTGACGCAGCGTGGAAGGGCTTGGCTTGCACACGCTTATTTTTATTAAAATAATTTTCTTCTTTTTATTTGGACCTCAGTCTGTGTTTGTAATAATAATTATAAGTTGTAGTGTATAGTTGCAGGATTGGTAATCAAGCAGTGAGAAGTAAAAAGTGGAACTGATAAATAAAAATAATCTATATTTTTAATAAGTCTTTGATAAAATTTTACATCAAATGCACGAGGAAGGAGGCTTCGGTTGTTTGTAAAAACAAAAAAGAAAAACAAGTTATTATTTAAATGCATAAACACTGAAGATTGTACATCACATTTATATTTTAATGTATTTTCATATAATTTTAATGTATGTCAGAATCCAAATGTCAAAATGTTTTATTTGTCTTTAAATAATAATAATAATAATTATTATTATTATGATTATTTACACTTAATAAAAATATACATCAATTGTAATATTTTTGTTCATTGTTCATCAACTATGGTGGGAGGTTTTATAATAATAATAATAATTATTATTATTATTAATCACAATAAAAAAAATGTAGGCCCCTACATATATATTTTTTAATTGTATTATTATTTTATTATTATTATTATTATTTTATTTTATTCATTGTGTATATCAACTGTCAAATGTGGAAGGAAGAATATTACCAAAAATAGTAATTATAATATATTATTATTATTCACACTGAGTTGGATATGTTTTGTTCATCAAGTAAATAGGGAATTATTATTATTCTGATTATTATTATGCACATTAGTGTGCATCAGTTTCTTTCTTCTTTTTTTTTTTCTTTGTCAGAATTGTTTTCAATCCTAAGTGTTTAATATCAGGTTTTAGTTTTATCACATCATACACCGTGTATCTGCAGTGTTTAGCAGCTCAAGAGTTTCCTGTAAATACTGTGATGATGTAAAGCACGGGTGACGCTGATCTGATCGCTTCTCTGTATGTGACACAACAAAACCCAGGCCTTTTCCACACTTCTTCATCTTCATATGAGTCAGTGAGAGCAGATTCATGTATGATACAATGTAAAGGTCTTTATGTTTGTCAAGTGTTGAGATGAAGGAAATCATTCTCCAGTAAGTGATGCAGCGTGGGGCAGAGGTCACAAACACTTTCCGTTCACAGGCTTTCTACGAGAAAGATCTCCTGTAAAATCAGATTTTATGCAATATATGACCCTGTTTTATGTAAGTTTGTGCGTGTTTTAGCTACCATGAAATGGTTTTAGTGTGTAAGAAAGTAAAGGCTAAAACTGAATTACAGTATATTAAAAATGCTGTTTTCGGTGGATTATAATGTCATAAGTTTGGTTTCAGTCTTTACATACACACCTAACCTAACAGCTAAAAATAACACTTAATATATTAAAGTGTCTTAATACAGAGTAATGAACTAATAAGGTACTTAGTAGTAGCCATCATACTACATGAAATAAAATGTGGTTCTGTAACTAAGTTCTGGAGCAGCCTGTAATTACAGTAATAATGATGTAGATGTAACAGACAGCTACTGTTACACAACGAGTCTGTTACACAGATACTTACACTTAACTACGATCTTCATACACTTTATTTTAAGTAGCGTATGCCTGTGTACTTCAATATTTGATAACATTGTATAAAGTCACATATGTGAAAATCTTTTGGTTACATAAGTATCTGTAACAGGCTCGGTCTGTAACAAATGTGTCTGTTACATCTACATAATTACAGACGTTACAAAACTTACATGGTAATACATTGTGTTTAATGTAAGTACAACAGCTACTACTAAGTACTTACTCTGTATTATTATTGACACCTTAAAATAAAGTGTTACCAAATTTTTGTCCTCATGACTGACATTCAGGAGCCTAATGTAAAGATGCAGCTTCTGACACGTAATCATTTAGAAAGATATATATACAGTATGTATGCACTCATGCAGATATGTCAGGCTCCTTCACAGCGTTCAGCCTCGTCTTCTCTGCTTTCTCTGTTGGGTTTGCAGCAGCCGCAGAATAAAGAGATCATACGAATGCTGCTGCTGGGAACAGACTCCTCTGAGCTGCAAGAAGATGCATGATAATAAAATCTAATCAAGTTCAACACACACTTCACTGCTGTCTAACATCTGCTCACTTGCACTCGTTCTCACTCCTGACGTGTTCGGTCACAGTTTGGGCCGGAGGTTGAAGAGAGCAGCAGCCGCCTGAAGACAACAATCATTCACTCTGGGCAGCTCTTAAAGAAATACTGCACTTTATTTGAGAATAAGCTCATTCTCCACCTTCATCAGAGTTAAAGAGTTGAGTTTTACCATTTCTGAATCCATTCAGCCGATCTCAGGGTCTGGCGATAGCTCTTTTAGCATAGCTTAGCATAGATCATTGAATCTGATCAGACCAGAAGAGTCTCGTTTAAAAATCACAGAAGAGTTGTGATATTTTTTTTATTTAAACCTTGACCCTTCTGTAGTTACATCGTGTACTAAGCCCGGAGGAAATGACTAGTTGTGGTGTTCTAGGCCGATATGGCTAGGAACTGTACTCTCATTCCGGCGTAATAATCAAGTTTGCTGCCGTACCGCAGCCGCAGCAGGAGCAGTGATATCACACAGTGCCTGAAACAGCTGGACCCTCTTTCTTGTAAGCTGGGGACTATTTTCCCCAGGCACTGCATGATATCACTGTATTTTTAAACGAGATGCTTCAGGTCTGATCAGATTCAATGATCTATGCTTAGCTATGCTAAAAGAGCTATCGCCAGACCCTGAGATCGGCTGAATGGACTCAGAAACAGAAAAACTCAACTCTTTAACTCTGGTGGAAGTTTGGACACTGAGCCTATTTTCAAAGTGTAGTGTTCCTGTAGGTTTTACCTGAGATGACATAAACATAAGAGCGATTGTTGGTCATCAGGAACGCCACGGGCGAGCAGGAAGACCTCCATTCAGGCTGATGGCTGGAAAAGAGATACTGGATCGAGTTTGCTGAACAAGAATAGAACAAATGCAGAATTGACTAGAAATCCTTAAATAAATCTTGAGAACATTCCCTGCTGGCTGTCACATCAAATTTAATCAGTGGAATAGTTCACCAAAAAATGAAAATCACCCCATAATCTACTCGCCCCGAAGCCATCCTAGGTGTATGTGACTTTCTTTCAGATGGACACATTCTGTAGAATGGCTTGGGGGTAATACAAAATATATAAAACAAGCAGTATTTTGTCAGTTAGCCTACAGAAATAAATGGTATTGGAAATTTCTCCAGATATGAGTAATTGTTATGAACAACAGTAGGCCTTGGAGTACAAAAACAAGTCTAAGAACCACTGGTTTAGATCATGATCTGCTAAATATTCAATTAAAAATATATTTGCAATTTTACAGCCTTCAGGTTTCTTTCTAACTTTAATTTCTGACCTGTAGATGAAGTAGTTTGTGAAGACATGTCGATGTCAGTCTTTACCAGGCGTGACTGAATCTTTTCAAATGATGCAAAATTGCATCTATTCCTTAACATTTAAAAAATGCATTTTCCACATTTGTTATAGCAGCAGGCCTAGAGAAAAATACTGATTTGTGGAATAAAACTGTTTGCAGCTGATTTGATTCTGGTGTTTTAGCACATGCAGATTGTGGCTTTTTAGCGGGAGACAAAATAGCCTTATTACAAGTTATATGCTGACGCCTCTTCCAAAACTCAGTCATCTAACCAGTCATCTTCTTAAACCTCATATATAAAATCATATTTATGTGGGTTTCTCCGGAACAACGGCCACATCAAATTTGAGCTCCACAATGAGAATAAGCAACAGAAAAGAATGAGTGATATTGATTTGATTGAAACTTTAAAATGGCGGTTTATTTGCGAGTTTGCATGGCTCTGTTGGTTGCTGAAGTTGTCTGTCTCAGTGTAAGGAGCGGGAATGAATGCACTGTGAATGTAATCGTTTGCAGACAGCGCCCTCTCTCGGTTGACAGTCGAGTTGCATGTAAGTCAAACGTATCTTAATCTAGAGGGCGCTAATTGCCATGAAGCCGCATTCACATCTAAACCCCTATTTTTCCAGATCTGTCTTGATCAGAATTTCTCAGTTGAATAAAAAGTCTGAGTTTTGGCTTTGTTTTCTCACTGATTTGCACTCACTCTCGCATATTTGTACTGCTGTGACCGCTCTCTCTAGATCCCGCCCTCGCGGGCCACGATTGGTCGATTATGTACAATGCCTCAAACTGATTATCAGTCATTACTTCCAGCAAGTATTAAAACAATCACAAAACACATTTAAACCCGGACATTTCCGACAATTTAGAAATCCTAACCGAAAACAAAGACGACCTATGTTTTTGAATATGTTACCTTTATTTGCCCCTTTAACTCTAACAATCTATTATTATATTCTGGTTTTATTTATTTATGTATTTATTTATATTTAAAAAAACACGACCCTTTAAGACTCGCACTCTATTTGGTTATAAAATGCTTGTTTTCTATGAAAAACAATTGGAAAAAATATACCAAACATATACTCGTGACACTAACTTTCTTATTTTTTCCTTGTATCTGTTTTCTTAAACATAAATAAATACTAATAACACAAATATCTATAAATGTATTCGTGTGTGTGTGTGTGTATGTGTGTGTCGTGCTGCTTTAGCGATTTTGGTAGGCCCACGCAAAATCCTTCTTCAAATGAAAGTACTACAGATCCCATCGTGCACCGGGTTATGTACAAACAGAATCTGACCAATGAATTCACAGGATTAATGAAGTCACGTGCCTAGCAGCCTGGTGATTGGTCAACCCTAAATCCATGTTTGAAACGTGATTATCTTCGCCGGCCGGTGGTGTCGTCTTCGTCTCAGTGGGTTGTTTACTGTAGTAAATACTTCATATAGGATGCCAGTTCATCCGCGTGATAGAAAAGAGAATAACCAGGAAGAAATGGACGTGGACTATCCCGAACAAGAGGCCAGCAGCTCCGACGAGGAGGAGTCTGTGAGCTCGAGCGCGTCTGAGGATGGAGACACTTCAGGTAACTTAACGTTAATAAACACCGCCTGATGTTTCTGAGGGAGAGCTAATGATGCTGCTGCCGGTGTTCCTGCAGACATGGACGATGAAGACTGCGAGAGAAGGCGAATGGAGTGTTTAGATGAGATGACAAACCTTGAGAAGCAGTTCACAGACCTGAAGGATCAGTAAGTGTCACGAACAAACCCTGCGAGCACAGAGCAGTCGTGAGGAACAGCTATATCTGTAGAAATCACTAACAATACACTGCAAGTGCTAAAATTATCGATTTTTCTTAAAAGCCAGAATTCATTAGGATATTAAGACAATGTTCTGTGAAGATATTTTGTGAATTTTCTATTGTAAATATATCAAAACGTCATTTATGATGAGTAGTATGCATTGCTAAGAACTTTAAAGGTGATCATCTCAATTTTGCTGCCCCCTCAGATTCCAGATTTTCAGATATTGTCCTCTCGTAACAGTCCAGACATCACTGGAAGCCTGTTTATTTAGCTTCCAGATGCTTTCTGACCCTCTTTAGGCTGTATAAAGAGAGGCTGAGTCAGGTGGATCTCAAACTGCAAGAAGTGATAGCTGGCAGCGCTGCGGAGTACCTGGAGCCCCTGGCCACCCTGCAGGAGAACATGCAGATCCGGACCAAAGTCGCAGGTCAGCTCACATACTGCCTGTGTAAACTCATTACTGAGGGATTTAAGCTCTCCGTGTTTGTTTGGTTTATTACAGTGTTGCATTTAAACCTCGGCGCTGCTGCACCATATTAATAATCATAATAATCATTATTATTGCATCTAACGTCTAACCTTGATTACTGCTGATGCTGGTAAAATGCATTTATTTGACCAAAAATAACAGTAACGTTGTAAAAAATCCTTATAATTTCTCATAAAAATGAAAAGAATAAGTTTTTACTGCAGTCGTCTGATTTTCTGATGGTGTTCTTAGCTTTAGTCACGTTTTGCTGGTGTATGCATTATTATTTCAGGGATCTATCGTGAGCTCTGCTTGGAGTCTGTTAGGAACAAATACGACTGTGAGATACAAGCAGCCAGCCAGCACTGGGAGGTAGAACCCACACTTCCTTCCCTTTCACACAGTCTTCTCCTGCTTCTTCAGCTTTAATGCTCATATACACTGTTTCCACAGAGTGAGAAGCTCCTGCTGTTCGACACGGTTCAGAGTGAGCTGGAAGAGAAGATCCGACGGCTGGAGGAGGACAGACACAGTATAGACATAACATCAGGTGAAATACAGTCAGCTGTTAATGTCCATCTGTTATCGGCTGATCATTAATGCATGTGCTCCTGCGCCAGAGCTGTGGAATGATGGTCTGCAGTCTAGGAAGAATAAGAAGAAGGATCCCCTCAGTCCTGGAAAGAAGAAGAAACCTGTGGTCGTGTCAGATATCCTTTATCGTAGTTATCTGTGAGTCTGTGTTTCTGGCAGCTGCTCTATTGCTCTAACAGTGGTTTCCTGAGCCGTGCCACGACCATACATTGTTTACATGCTGCAAGACCTGGATATACTCGAAGACTGGACCGCCATAAGAAAGGTCATTTCCCTTCAGCTGTTTGATTCCTGTATCATTCCTAGCTTTAGTGTTTCGTGGTATTCCACATATTCAGTGACCCGGTCCACTGATAACTTCCAACTGGTTTTAATGAGGCCTGCATGTCTATAGTCTTTTGAAATCTGAATGAAGTGAAAGCCACCAGCAGGTGGCAGTAAGTGTCTGTAAAGAAGTGACTGTGGCGATCATTATTTTTATCACAGGCCATGGCTTCGATGGGTCCTCATAGAGTGAAAACAGACGGTAAGAAGGATTTTGAGCGTGGTTTTTATATTTCTGTGTGTCAGTGTGTGTAAACGGTGAAGACCTGATGGAAAAGCGTGTGTGTGTGTGTGTGTCTCAGCTCCTCTGAAACCTGAACGACACCATCATGTTGCCCGATCAGAGGATGGACGACTGTTTTATGACAACAAATGGTACATCCGGGGTCAGGCCATCTGTATCTACAGGAAGGACGAATACCCCACCAGGTGTGTGTGTGTGTGTGTGTGTGTGTGTGTGTGTGTGTGATTCAGCAACTTTTCTGTTCCCAAGAGTAATTTATCCTTTAAACATTTAAACATCAACACATGCTTTAAACATTACATTAATTTGTTTTCTATTATTATTTTTCCATATTTTCTCACTTTCTTCACCCAAAAAAAACATATACAATAAAATAAAAAGATATTTAAAGCTGTTCAAGTGTTTCCTGAGCAGCGAATCCTCATATTATTATGATTTCTAAAGGATCATGTGACCATAACAGCAATAACTGCATTTTCAATTATAAAATCAGTTTTATTTCAGTTTTACAGTGTACTATTGTTGTTGTTTTTACTAAATTAATAAAGCATTGGCAATCATACAAGACTTATGCTAAAAACAGCATAAAAGTTTTTATTGCATATCATTAGTTAACATGAACATGATTGAGCACTACTGCATCTATTAATCTCAGTTAATGCTTATTTTAGCTTTTGTTAAAATCACTAGTTGTGACGGCTACTTGCCACATAAGGAAAAAAACTGGACATGAATATTAATTTAAAACATTTTATTGGCATATTTGTTTTAAATGAACATTCTAATCCTTCTGCGAAACGATATAGTTCCACGTGACTAACATTCAAACGTTATTAAGACCATTTATAACATCTACATATGAATATATAATAACAGATGTATTTTAGTTATTCATTGCACCTCATGTTGTCCAGTGTTTGTCACAAGATGGCGCCAAACGGTAATCTTTGTTGGCGCGGAGGGATTTAAA
>JAUCMT010000399.1:0-13228 GCA_032357475.1 Enteromius thamalakanensis
AGCTACAAACACACGCTACAAACTCACAGCTCACAGCAAACTCTCAGCAGGCAGGAGCAATCGAGCAGGATCAGAGATTTCTCTGACATGTTACCAAGGTCAAGGTGATTACCAGATAGTGTCTTTTATTAAATGTAATTGCTTTGGTTTGACGTGTGTTATGTCACACAATAGCAATCATACATTCATAAAAGTGTGAGTAATAGTCTAAAAATTCAACTGGAACAATAGAAAGATGTATCAGTTATCTTGCGTCATTAAATAAGACCTGCTGAAATTGTGTAACATAGCCTACATTTTCATTCCATGATTTATTTATTTTATTTTTGTCCACTCTAGTGTTGAATTTTACTGGAGATTGGGCTGAAGCCAGTGTGAAGGCCAATGCCACCTACAAATCCTTCAGTAATGCTGTGGTTTCTGCTAAGGTGGGACTTCATGTGGGGCTGTATGGCATCAACATCACGCTCAAAGGTAAACCATACAAGTCGTCAATATTTATAATCCCCTTTTCAAGAAGATTATGGCTCCAATTCACGCTTCATGGGTTACTGTTCCAACAGGCGAACCAGTATCGCAGATAAATGAGACCATTGACTACAACGAGATCTTCAGGTGGTCGAGCAGTGTGGATGAGCAGTATAGCGATGCGCTGGAGCGAGGTCTTCCCAACCCCATCCTTTACATCGCAGAGAAGTTCACTCGTAACAGCGCCTGTGGCCTCATCTACCAGTACAGATACTCAGGCCGCTTCGCCTCAGCCAATCTGTGGTAAACCAACACACAGACAGCACCAATGTCTTGCTGTAGTGTAAAGAAACTCTGTCCTATTCAACAAATGCAAACAAGCTAAAGTACAGAATGGCTTTTTCCCACAGGACGGCTTTTTGCTGCTGGCTAGTGGCCAATATCCTCTTCTCAATGCCTGTCATCCTCTACGCCGGATACATGATGATAGCCACGGCGGCTTTCATCTTCTTTTCCATGGCTTCCTTCTCAACTATATTCAACGTGACCCCATGTGACTTCAGTATAGGTGCAGAGTCCTTAAGTACAGACTACAGCTATTCCTTCTGGCTCGCTTTGGCCGCAGGTAAATGCTTCTTATGGGAAATCGCACCACACTTAAAAGTCTTTGACTCTGAAAACACAATACAAAATGATATAGATGTAATCTGGGGTGCCAATACTTTTGGCGAACTATAGGTAAGCAGGTTTTTAAGGGGAGGAACCTTTTTGTGCAATAAATAATGCTTCATTACTGGCATCTGAGGTTCCATGAAGGACATTTAGAATCCATGGAAGCTTTCAATTCTTCAAAGTGGAAAAAAATGTTCATTAAGAACTGTTCATGGCAGGGCTCTTTCGAGACCCTAAAATGGATGTTTTTTTTTCACTTGAATCCCTTCAAAAATTCCATTTTGGATCTTTTATTTTAAAAGTTAGAATATTCCACATTTTTAAAAATCAAAGTTCCAGAAAGTGGTTTTCACAGTGATGTCATAGAACCAGTTTTAAATTCCCCAAAGAACCTCAAAGCACCGCAAATTTTCAATAAAAAACCTTTTTTGTGTTTTTGGCGATTCTTTTTTGTAGGTTTGCTTTGCGCTGTGATTGGTTTGGTGGTGGTGCTACTGGACTGTCTGTTTCCTGCGAGGATGAGGGAGGTCTTCAGTGTAGGAGTGGACATCGAGGATGACGACTGCCATACTGGAGAAGGCTATCTCAACTCAGGATTTTTAGAGGGAGTGATCTATGATGACAACACACAGACAGGGAATAGCTCCATGTCTCAGCAGATCACTACTTTAACAGTATGTTTTTAAAATACGCATTAACATGATCAGAACAGAAAAAAGATCTGGTCATCATTTACTCACCATTATGTCGTTCCAAACCTTTATGAGTTTCTGTCTTCCATGAAACACAAAAGCAAATGTTTTGAAGAATCTCCAAGCTACTCTTTTCCATTAAATAAAAGCATATTTGGTGCCATTAATTGTTTTCAAATTCACTGTTTTTGCTCTTCGATTCAATGCCCCCCCGTTCTTTCTGTCTATTTTTCACAGAGACTTTGATGGGCAGTTTGTTGTCATCCACAACTACTACTTGAAAACTGAATTGCTGTGAGCGTCCGTATTTAAAATTGCTACTGATCCAACTGTTCTATACAAACTGCATATTCATATGTATATATGTACATAAAACAAAAAATAAAACATAAAATTCTACAATGTGTCTCTTTTCATTATTTTTTTTTTTACAGTTCATTTTAGTCAAATGAGATAATGTTTGGCAATACCAAAATTGAATTCATATCCACATGAGCATAATTTGTAACTTTTCCTTTTTTCAATGTGTGATTATTCTCTGTAGAATAATGAATATATTAGTAATTCATATGTAAACACACACGCACCATTAGCTAAAAAATCATAAGCCTTTTCATTACTTGAAATAAATATGAATTGAAACAAAATCTATATGAAAAAGCTTTAAGTGTAGCATGAAAATTTAATTCTAAAATAACTATACAGACTTAAAAAAAATATATAAAGTGAAAACAAAATATACAAATACAATTAATTTAGAATTAATAATACTATTTCAATGATACTAAAATAAAACATATATCAGTGATGCCTGAGATGCAGATGAGAAGTCATTGATAAGAAAATATAAATTCACTGAATAAAATCATGCATATAAACATCAGTGCAGCTCAGGTTTTCTGATTAATATATTTTTAGTCTTCGAAATCCAGCATGCTGAACTAGTAATCTACAGAAATGGTTCATTCACAGTGTACAGTACCTATTTATCACAGACACACTGAAGACAGCCAGAAGAACTAAAATGCAGTCTATTCATCAAATGTAACAGCTGTCTTTGGATTTTAGCATGCTTTAGTCCATTTGTTAATCTTTGAGTTTGATACAAAACGAAGTCTATTGATAACACCCTACATTACTTTAGTGCAGTCAATCTGTATTTTAAATAAAAGAGTACTTTGTTAGTTTACAAACTCAAAAAGGCTTGAACCAAAGGCATTGAACATATATACAAACTACTTAATCTGGCATGGAAGACTGTAGAAGACCATGGAAGACTATTAACTGCATTAATAAGCAAGTAACCGCACTGATCAGGTAATCATGTGATTAGGTTTTCTTTATGCGTACTGTATGTTTGCACTCTTTCTAGTGATCTTTACATGCAGTCTAAAGCAAGACAGAGCTCTTCAGTATTTTTCTTTTTTGTTGCAGAAAAAGTTTTGTTGCAAGAGTTTTATGATTCCTTATATGTACACCGGAGTCTCCTGACCAGTTAACAACCTGAACATGACAGCAGGCATAGTTTTCATGTTAATCTGTAAAAAAAAAAAAAACACACGTCATTTTAATAGCATTAATACGTTACATCATGAAAATAATTGAGCACAAAAATGTGGAACACTACGACTTACAACAAAGGCAAAAGACAGGGGTGTAAAGTACTAATTGTTCCTCGTAACTGTACAGTACTTGCGTGTTATTTTGGAGGAATTTGTTTTGAAGTTCAGGTGAAACTGAATGTACTTTGAATCAATTACTGTACATTGTCATTTTAAACTATCCCACAACATTGTTGAAGTGTTACATTTGTCAGATTTTCTCACACTTTAGAATCTCCTCTCAACAATTACATTCTAATATTTTATAACCGTGTCAGTCTCTTCAAAACGACAGTTATTACCATAAGAATTAATTCAGCTTTTCAAGAGTTAATTATATTATATAAGTTAGTGGTGAATATTTAGGAATAGTTAATCACCAAGGCTGCATTTATTTGATAAAGAATACAATAAAAACAGAAATATTATTACAATTTTAAATACCAGTTTTTTATTTTAATATATTTTAAAATGTAATTTACTCTTATGATGGAAAACTAAATTTTCAACATTACTCAGCTCTTGGTGGTGATCCTCACTCTCATATATACTGATTTATAATAATACAATAATATATGTATACATATATTGTTTACACAATACATAAATGTGAACTGTGTGTATGTATTATGCACAAACTATATATTAAATATATATGCATAAAAATATATATTAAAACACATGCATATATATATATATATACAATATAAACTATAGGAATATGCATATATAAATATATACATTTAAATATTTCCTGTATGAGTGTGTGTTTATATATACATAATAAACATATGCACACATATTTAATGTAAAAAATATATATTTTGTATGAAATTTTAAATATATATATACACACACACACACACACACACACACATATATATATTATAAATATATAATGTAATGCATTCATGTAGTATTAATCTGTCAAACAAGTAATCGCATACAAAATAAAAATGTTCGTTTACATAATATATGTAATAATACGTTTTTGGCCAAGACATTTTTTACCCTTTAATGGAATATTTTGTCACAGTAGTTTTACTTAAGTATAATGACTTTTACACCCCTGCCAGAGGCTGACCTATTACTAATATTCCATCCAAAAATACTGCATATAATGGAGTACCTCTCCTACAGATACTGAAAGGGCGTGGACGATTTTCTCATGCGCCATAGCGACCACACTCTGTCCATTTATCTCAATTATTCTGTGTCCGACTCGCACACCGCCCCGCTCCGCAATACCTCCACGCATCAGACTACAAATCTGCAATTCAGCACCGGGATGACAACATAAGGATGAAATAAGTCATGATACAACCAAAAAACCCCATCAGTTCATCAGAAGCAGAGTTACTGTAATGAAAAAGACTTCTTTTAGGCATGCATTAGATTTTGTTGTTTGATGCATGTCATTCTACACTTACTATGCCATTCTGAACGCTGAAACCCAGCTGGAATTGCAGGTCAGGTCTCTTTATGAGGACAGTGGTAACCGGTGGGCAGCTCACTACACTTAGTTTGACCTGAACGTGGTTCTTCAGGCCCTGAAACACACACACATAGGCACAAGACATATGTAATAAATGCACTGGTGTTTGTTGAATATATGCTGCTCAGATGTGTCCAGACCTTGAAGATGCCCTGGCAGGTGGAGAGCGGCAGGCCCACTAGACTGGTGTCGTTGACGGCCATGATCTGATCGCCCACATTGAGTTTGCCGGAGCGGGCGGCAGGGCCGTTGTTCAGCATACAGGCCAGGATAACGGTGGGCAGGATGGAGCCCCAGCCCGACTCCACAATCACCACACCCAGCATCTCACCCTTCTGCTTCTCCAGTTGAAGCTGAGCACAGAATATGTTACAAGAAGAGGAGGAATGCATTAATGAATAAAAAGTAAATTATGGAATGAACATGAGGCGACCGGTGTTAATTGCTGTTCTTTGTAAAGTGGCACAATGGTGTTGCAATTACATATTTACATATGTATAAATTTTAATTTCTGAAATGTACAACACAGGACCATTAATTGTTTGGTATACAGCCATTATGAGACTATTGGCACCATCGTTAAGATAACCAAGCTTGCTTTTTGCACGTTTTAGTATATATATATATATATATATATATACATATATATATTTAAACGAATGGATCTTTAAAAACTTTAGTTAATACGAGGAAAATAAAATAGCATTTGTGATTCAAGAAAAATATAATAATAATATAAAAATTAAAATGTTTGTGTGTGTATAAATGCACACACTGTATATATTTGTGTATGTGAGTGGGTGTAAAAAAAAAAGAAAAAGAAAAATTGACTAAATTAAATATATATTTATATATTTAATAAACGTAGTTATATAAATGATCCATCCATCCATCTTCTTCCGCTTATCCGGAATTATAAATTACATGATATATTTAATATATTAATATAACAAATAAAATAATTGAAAATTATATAATTAGAAATAAAATTATATCAATAATTAGTTAAATTAAATTAAAACTTTAATAACTGAAATTTAATAATAATGTTAAATTGTTAATATATAGTTATATAATTACTAGAATATATATATATATATAATATTAGTATGATTTATTTAAAATAATTTATATAATTAAAAATAATATAACAATTGCAAAATGTCAACATTTTAAAATAATATATTATTTAAAAAAATGCATATAAAATTAATAAATCATAAAAATGTCAATATTTAAAATTAATATGTTATTAAATATAGAATATATATTAATATAGAATTGTATTATAGATAAATATATGAATATTTACCATTTATACTGTTATACTATTAATGTATTTAGATAAAAAAAAAAACATTTTTTATATATTAATAAAAACATAAAAATAAAAGAAAACATTAGTAAATACTGGGAGAATGGGATCTGGAAAGAGAGGAGCGTCTCAACACAACTGGCTATAATTTCCCCTCTATTGTATAATCACCTCTTTACAGTTTTCAGAGTTGGAGAAATGGACGAGGTCGTCATTATACATCTCCTGCGTGCTCAGGATCTCGCTGTAGTCTTTTTGGCTGAGGTCCTTGGGATTGATTCCATTGGCTCGGAGGAACTCTTGGTAGGCCATGCTGAACGCCTGACCGATGGACTGTGCGATGAGCTGGGCCTGTGAGGGAGGAGAGGGAGGTACTGAAGCACTCAGAGAGAGGAGGATACTTGACGACGTGACGGCATCCAGCGAGCGAGAGAGTGCTTGACTCAAAACGAGAGGGTGGAAAAACATCAAAACACACAGTTACATCAGCACAACGAAGAATAAATACAAATCTAGCTTGACATTGACGAGTTAAGAGCTAAAACCACAGTGATTCATTGCCTGCGATTACACATGCGTGTCTTCTTAGTCATTATTTGGGCTAATTTGATGATTTCAGCTACCAAAAATAGTGCATGTTTATCATATCATTGAATATGGAATTTTAAATAATTGCTTATTTTTTAAGATAACTAAGATTAATTAAGATGCTACTAAAACAAATACTAACAGCAAAGATTTCCTATTTGATATTAAATTGCAAATATTTGCTTAGTATGTTTTTATCTAATTTGATAATGCTTTCAGTATAGAGTTTGTTTTTTAAATATTTATGTTAAATATTAAATATTTATATTTAATATAAATTTATATATAAATATAAATATTAAATATTTATTTTAAATATTTCATTTTAATGTTTTATTATTTTAAGTTGATCATTTCAGCTACCAATAAGAGTGTTTGTTTATTAAATATTAAATGTATACTTGCTTTTATTATTTAACCTTATTTGAACTACCAGCTTTTACTCAGTGTTAATATTAAATCTTTCTTATTAAATATTATATTTTTGTTAATGATTTATTTAGGCGAATTAATTAATGCTTTTAACTACTGATAAGATTTTATTAAATGCTAATATTTTAATTTTCATCTGCATAATTGTTTTTATTAAATATTTGTTAAAAATGTATTAAAAATTGCTTACTAACTAATAAATATGTTTGTTAAATAGTTATTTAGGCTAATTTGATAATGCTTTCAGCTACCGATAAGAGTGTTTTATACAACAGTAATAGTAAATATTGCTTCCTGAATATTAGATATTATATGTTTTTTAGTAATTATTTAAGCTAATGTGATAAAGCAATATAGCATTTTTAATATTAAAAAACATTATGCAATATATTTAGGCAGTGTGTAAACATGACACAATGTGAGGTTGTATTTATTTTTAATGCGCTAAAATGTGCAGCTCAGTGTGAAATGACCTTAAGTGCATAATTTCTGTGCTACCTGTGTGCAAAAATAAATCATCCCTTAGTTTAAAAAAAAAACATTTCTTTTTTAATATTTTCTCAAAAAAAACTTAGAAATAGGAATTAAATAATAAAAACTTATTTCTAGTAACGGACAATAAATAATAGCCTCCAAAATAAAAGTTTTTGCAAACATTATATATGTCTGTGAACTGTGTATATTTATTATGTATATATAAATACACACACATGCATTTGAAAATATGTTTATATATTAAATGTTTGTATAAAAAATAAATAATATGAATATAAATATATACATGTAAATATTTTCTAACTATATACTGTATGTGTGTGTCTTTATATATACAAAATAAATACACGCAGTACACAAACACACATATTATGTTCACAAAAACCTTTATTTCGGATGTGATTAATCACGATTAATCATTACCCAGAACTACTTAATTAATTCTATTTTTATGAAAATAATTTAAGGACCAGCCTCACATCCTCTGACTCAAACACGTAACACATCATGCGGTACTGCTTGTGACTTTCTGTGCCGAGGCCTGAATCTGTGCAGTCGAGCGAGGACGTGTTAGACAGACGCCTGCGAGCCATCAGGACCACCACGTCTCCGATGTCTGCGATGTATGAGATGGTGCGGAGGGCATTGTCCATCATCGTCTCCTGTGAACAAGAATCAGAAAAAGTATCAATTCTGTAATGTAAATCCTGCTCTTTTTAAAAGTGCAATTGGTCTTTTTAATGGATGGTGAATTGGAAAGCATTAAGACAATGAACAAACTGAATTCAAACTTGCATTTCCATTAGATGACTGTATATTTAATCAAGATAGTATATATATATTCATATAATCCTAAATGAAATTCACCTACCTGTGTGTCGGCATTGAGCACCTTGATGGCCTTGGTTGAGATGAACAAGTCAATCTCTGTTAAACTCTGTGGTTCACCCTCTACAGACTGAAGAACATGGTGTCACAAAGGTTACAGTGTCATCTAGTGGACTGATAATGAACTTTTGACACCATTATATGTGACCCTGGACCCCTAAGTAGCATGGGTATATTTGTAGTAGTGCTGTCAAACGATTAAGTTTACAAAATATATATATGTGTGTATATTTCTTATGTATACATAAATACTCACACATGCATGTATATATTTATTGTATGTATATATTTAAGAAAAATTGTGTGTTTATATATGAAATGATTATACATATACACATATAAATAAATGTAAATATTTTCCAAATATATACTGTATGTGTGTGTGTATATATACACATAATAAATATGCACAGTAATTGCATAAATAATGTAAACAAAAACTTATTTTATTTTGGATGATTTATCATGATTTATCAGTGATTAATAATTTGACAGCACTAGACTACAATCTGTATGGGAAAAAATAATTTTAAATAATAATTTTAATAATTTTAAAAATAATAAAAATAATTGTATGGGAAAAAATATTTTTTTTAATGCCAAAAATCATTAGGATATTAAGTAAAGTGTTCTATTAAGATATTTTGTAAATTCCCTACCATGAATATATCAAAACTGAATGTTTGATTACTAATATGCATTAATAAGAACTTCATTTGGACAACTTTAAAGGCGATTTTCACTATTTCGATTTTTTTGCACTATTTTGTTTTTTTTGCAAGCTCAGACTCCAGATTTTCAAATAGTTGATTGTACCCAATATCGCCCTGTATCCTAACACACATACATCATATGAAATTTTATTCAGCTTTTAGATGATGTATAAATCTCAATTTCAAAGAAATTGACCTGTATGGTTTTGTGATCCAGGGTCCACAAAATATTAAACCATAAAGCACACTTTAACTAGCATTTATACGAGCCTTACCAAGGTAAAATAATGTACCATAAAGTACCTTAACGCAGTCCACAGCTTCCTGCGCTTGCTTCATGCGTACGCTTTTGGATGGGTTTCTGTCGGAGAGCAGTTGGGTAGAGCCAAGGTAGTTTGCGGCAAAGATGATCCCATTGATGAGATCTTCTGGCTCACATGGACCAGGGACTGAAAACAAATGCGAACATGTGGATTTACAACTAAACTAATAAACATGATTTTAAACCTTTAACCTCAGAATGATCTCAAAGTAAAAAGAGTGCTGAGTTTGTGGTGGCTGTGCTTTAAAATGAAATTATTAAACCTTAATTCAAGTGGTAAAGGATTATGAAAGTCTGACAGTAATTGGTGAGGTTAACCAAACTTGGTTTAAATGTTTGAAAATGATTAACAGTTGAAAACGTTTCTTTAGAAAAGTAATCAAAATGTAGTCAGTTACATTACTTTATTAAAGTCATTGATATAGTTACACTACTTATTGCATTTTAAATAGTCTAACATGTAATCAATAACCTATTGCATTTCTAAAGTAACCTGCTTAAAAATCTCCTGACCTTTAAGCAAACAATCCAAACTTGACTCTAATATCAAAACTATAACAATTATCAACAAACAAACAGATGCACGTTATTCAACTGTGTTTAAATAAAACTGAACTTACTATCCACAAAACTTGGGAAAGAGGGATTTCTCTGGGCCTGCTGAAAAGCAAAGCAACATTGAAGTTAGAGATTATGTGACAGGTTACAGCTTGTCCCCCATGGATGTGTTCAGCATATAACTAGGTAACTTGCCGGTCTATTTTGTCCGGAGGGTGACCCTGTACTACTTTCCTCTGGACTACTCTGAGAAACCTGTAGAAACATCGAAACAGACAATTATTATATTTTAATTATAGGTACCTTATATTTTTCCACCACAGGACTGAATCCAAAAAATGTAAAGTGAAGTGACTTGTGGCCAGGTATGGAGACAGGTATGGAGAACAACACACACCCGGAGCAGAAGGCACCCATTGCCCCAACAAATGATGGTTTACATGTGAATCTAGTAGGATATACTGACATTTATAAATGTAAACATTTTGAGGAGTACACATATAAGCAGGAACTCAATTTTTAAGGAATGTACAACACATTTTGTGCCCCTGCATACAACCTTTAGAAAAATTTGTACAATTAGCATTAGCATAATGTTTGGAAACAAATGGCTAAGGCTTTGAATAAAAAAGCAATGTTGTGTCGTTTTCCCAGTAACCACTTTTCCAGTCTTTATTGCTCCATTGTTCGTAAACTTCAAATTCATCTAGTCTATTATTTAGGACAAATTTTCAAATCTGACTGGCTGCCTCTCCAGGGTGTTTCCCTTGCTTGTGGCCAATATAGACTTCAACATTCCTGCGACCCTACAAAGGACAAGCAGTTTGAAGAATGGATACAATCAAATCTCATTGGAGATGCTTGTCCAGAAGGAACCAGACCACTGGTAGAAGTCTGGCACAGTATTGTCAAGAGCGTCCACATAAGACAAGAACATGCTGTTTGATCCCACTCCCTTTTTGTCTTCAAATATGGCTTAATCTAGAATAAATGCTACCAAAGTTACATGGATCCATTTATAAGAATACAATCCTTGTGGAAGCAAAAAGTTCTTGACAGTTAGTAAAGAAATCTGTATGGTTACCTGTTCCTCACTAGTACTTGTCTTCTCCGTTTCAACAGGTTTGGCCAAGTCTTTATGTTTGTCTAGGGACTGAACGGGTGTATTAACATGGGCTCTAGGTTGGCTGTTTCTCCTGTCTGATGATGTTGAAGAGGTCCTGGAATCGTCAGGAGCCCCTTTCCCAGCATTTGTCTGATCAGGAGCACCTTTATTACTCCCTGAGTTGCTTGGAGCAATTTTGAGTTTGGTCTTGACTTCATTCTCAATCTGCTTTTCTTTAGCATCCCCAATGCTCTTTCTCTCTTTTCCACCTCTTGGTTTGTGACTACAAGCGGGATGGTCCTGCCCTCTGTTTTTGCTGTCTCCAAGACTTTTACTTTGCTCGTGTGAAAGTTTACCATCTCTGTCTCTGTCGTCCTCTTTGGAGCATTTTAGCAATTGTCTTTTTTTCCAAACGCCTCTATTCTCTGGATCTGCGAATTTAGCTTTATTGCTGACTCTGCTTCCATCCTGGTAAGCGGTGTCTCGTTTGTGTACTCTCTCCGACTGATGTCCTCTAGATCTGAAACTTTGTCTAGGGTTTCCTCTACCTTCTCTGACCACAGGGACATCACAATCTTTTGGACAGTCCCTAGCACACTTTTCCCGAACCCTTGGAGGACAACTTGACCCTGGAGGGAGATTCCTTGGGGTTTTAGGGATGTCCTGATTTCTTCTACACTTACTAACTGCATCACTTTCTTGCCCAACTTTAGCACAACTGGACCCTTGAGGACAACTTCTGCCATCTCTGGGACAGTCGTCAGCACCTTTACTTGATATCTTATTGTTGTTTGACTCCGCTTCTTTCCCTTTGTGGTAAAAAACCCCAACATTGTCTTCTTCCTCACTGTCCTCATCTTCTGCTTCTTCATCTGTCTCTTCTTCATCCTCCTCGTCCTCAGCCATGGGGGCTTGTACGAAGGTTGTCTCTGTGATAGGCTCTGGTGGCTTGTAGACTGTTGTTGTTGCGTCTGGCTGCAGAACCTTGTAAAAGCCTTCAGAGTGTTCCCAAGCCTCCTCTGGTTTACAGCTCTCTTGGACGTCCCGAGACGTGCCAGGACATTCAGCACCGTCCGCACCTTCATGGCAGTCCATTCCTTCCATGTAGCTTTCATCTTCAGGACAACAGTGGACATAGTAGGTCATCCTGTCCGCTTCGGTTTGCAGTTCCTCATCTTCCTCATAATCACGTTCCTCTTCTTCTCTTTCTTCTTCTTCTTCCCCGGATACAACATTATCATACTCGGACAGCGAGTCCTCCTCCATGCTGTCCTGCTGAAGAGGGCTTTCTCCTTGGATGGAGTCGTCCCCAGACCCATCACTTAGACAGTACTTAGCTGGCACAGGAGAAGGTGGCTGGATTTCCAGCTTTTCTTGTCCAAGTTTATCAGGAATTGGATCAATTCCATCTCCAGAGAGCTTTTCACTATCAAAAGAAGCAGTGCTAGAGGCTGACGGGTCGAGCTCTGAAACAATGGCTCTGGTCCCTGGTCTTCTCCTGAGAGCCATGACTGGCTTCATCAGCCCCACAGAAGTGGGATTCTGTCAGTCCTGAAATAAAACATTCAAAATTAAAGTAAAAAGTGCCAAATGTAATAAGAATGGGTTTTGGTGAGTATTTATTTAATTGGTGGGTAACTGGCTGACTGTACAAGGGGCTGTTCACATGTCGCGCATAAAAACGAGTAGACGCTTGTCGCTTTTTTCCAAAGCATTTTTATCTGGATGCGGTGGGGATGCTCCTGGAATAAATGACCGTGGCGCACTGCGTGTGCGTCGCAACCAAGGGGCAACCTCCCGCTCTCTTTAGTGAAACCAACACGGAAGTGGTTAAAACTGCAATTCATCGACTAGCCGCTGGGGGCTGGCTCCAAAAGGGAGTCA
>JAUCMT010000400.1:0-13222 GCA_032357475.1 Enteromius thamalakanensis
TAGATAGATAGATAGATAGATAGATAGATAGATAGATAGATAGATAGATAGATAGATAGATAGATAGATAGATACGTGTGTTGATTGATAATTTCCACAAGATGGCAGGATATAACTGAGAACACACACTGCTCCATGTCTGAAGCAAGTTGTTTACAGTTTCCATGTATTACAAGTGCTTTCGTCAGAGTGGTATGTTCTCACAGAAATTCAGAGAAATGGAAAGAGCAGATGCAAAAGTGTCAACAGCAGTGGACCAGCAGTCCAAGAACATCTTGAGGATTCAATAAAGCAATTACACGTCAAATTCCAAGTAAATCCACTCTGTAATGCACAACTGATTTGATCCCCCTTATAAATTATTGTATTATTTCCAGTAAGTGCCATAAATGAAACTCAGTTAGTCCCTCTAAGTGATGCTAAATAAGATGGATATTTCATGAGAGAACCAGGATCTTAAATGTCTGATGTTTAAAATCCAGCTCCATGATTTAGCCACAGCCGACATCCATTATGTTATTAGAGATTAGTGGCTCCGCTGGAGAAAAATCAACCTCACTTTATATTCAATCAAATCAAGTGGGACTGGCTAAAGTGTCTGTGGAGGAGTATTTATTCGAGCTCTTAAGGGCCCCAGCAACAGAGCCAAGAGAGACATTAATAAGCTATTTTTTCATTTTGCATAAAATGGAATCTAGTGGTGCATGAACAATTGGCCTTCTCCTTAAAAGTAATGACGCTGTGGAGTACTTTTAAGTTTGGGGTTAACAATATAATAGCCTACCATTTCTATTTACATTTCACTCTTTCAATATTTAAAATTTCCTGTATTCTCCAGTTTACATTGTCCAGCAGCTTTGCATTTTGCTGCATGTACACAAAACCACAAGATACTAAACAAAGCATGACCACCAATTGACAATCACCCACACTTTGCATCGACCCGCATGCATAAATGCATATTAGCTAGAGCAATACACCCACTACCTTGACCTTACAAAGCCCAATTATGCTTTTGCAAGAATGCAGCATTTGTTTATGCCACAACAATCCGCTTTATCTAGCTTTCCATTAGGCCTGTTATCAAAAAAACTTTATCTTCAGTTGCATAATTTAATTTGAGGTTTAAATGAACACTTCCAACACCTGCAGAAGCCTTAATGATGCATTCAGAAAAAATCAACTCCTTTTAAGATCTTAAGAGATTCTGTCATTATTTATTCACCCCACTTTTGTTATTTATACCGTGAAACAGAAATACAGCCTCATTCATTTTCATTGTATGAAAAAGATATAGGCCTAGGAAGAGAACGGTAGCCTACTGTCAAACACAGAACGTTCATTCTGTTTTTGGGAAGCGAAAAAATAAGGTTTGGGGAACGTTCTCTGTTGGCTCGTTAGGTTTTTTGTTGCTAGGTTTAGAAGAAAGATAGTTATGAAGGTTTGAAACGACATAAGTAAATATTTTCCGTCTTTTTCCCATGTAAACCACCAAATTTTTTCACGTTTTGTAAACCGAGCTGTTTCGTTTACTGTATCAAGTCAATCAAGCAGCGCACAGTTATTCGCACTAATGACTACCCTGGGGGCGGGGCCACATTTTAAAAACAGGATGTAATTGGCTGAGAGCAGAGATACACGTGGGAGCGCACATATTGTCCCTCTCTCGCCTCTAATCTTTCCCGTAGTCATAACGGCGAACGGATTCACACCGAATGACTCGTGAGACCGACGAGAAGTTCACCGAAGAACTACAGTTCGGCACCATGAGAACTTTCCCAAGCTTGTCTGTTAGTTTCTCACTTTTTGCGGCGTGTCTTCTCGCTGTTTCAGTCTCCACTGCGAACGGTAAGTGTTTTTGTTTTCGTCTGTGCTTTGAGCGCTATAGAAACAGCATGGCAAACTACAGTAATAAACAAAGCAACTTAAAGATCCTTATTCGTTTGATGCTACACGTTTTAAATGTCAGAACGCCAATCAGCTTATTTTCTTAATACTTTTTTTGTGCGTGTCATGTAGCCTGTGTTTTTGCTTTTTTAACGAATGTAATAATGAATGTATGATGTTTGGTGTCATCTTGTAAGCAAGTCCGTCTTCACTTTAAGAAAAGTCCCCGTGGTCATCTAGCTGATGTCTCTCTTAGACCAAAATGTATATTATTCGTGTCTGTAGTTGCGTTTAACGCCTTGGGCTCTCTGCTTTGTCCTTTTGTTGTCTAAACAAAACATCATGTCCTGATTTCAATCCATTATCAGAGACCTATAGGCTTGGGCAGACTTTTATAGCTGCCTGGTCAGATATGGAAGACTATTTGAGCAGCAATTACATGCATTCGCTGCTCATGCTTGTTTTTGACAGCATGTCTACGTGAATTTCCTCCATATACCCTGAACAAACAAAGAGAGGGATTACATTTTTAGTACTTCCAAGTGTTGTTTTTTAAATGTTTTGATTTCAGTATTTAATTGGCCCTATTACTCATTCTATCCTCTATGGATGTTGTTACTTGTCTAAGAACACACTTCCCCATCTGCCCTTGAGCCTCAGGCCATGGTCTGGCTCCAGTCTGTAGGTGTGGCTCAAGTGACCAAATCACTTGAGTCACTTCCAGTGAATGTGGCCACTTTAATATGCAGCAGAGCCCAACGAGGCCAGGGCACTTCCTGCCACTAATGACCAGTGCAGCAGGACAGGTTTGTGCAAACTTTTGAAAAACCTGTCCTCTTTCCTGCAGAGTTTCATTACTATAATATTGACTGCTTTTTGATTGGTTTGCGATTGTGTTCCATGTTTAAGCGTTTTCCGTGATGTTTTCAAATGGTACAGTTGCCACCTCATTGATCTTGTTCTTTCACACTTCAAGTGATGAAACTGGCGCTCGGTAATGTTAAACAAATAGTTCATCAAAAATAGAAGAACTTTGCACATCCTTTACTGATCGTCATGGCTTTCCAACACCTGTGTCATTCCTTTCTTCCGTGGACCTCAAAAGCAGATGTTTAGCAGCTGCTCCTTTTTATTCATTGAAAGTGAATGGACCTTGCAGGACAAAGAGCACCATAAAAGGACTCTTTGCAATATATTCCAGCTCTTCTTTAACCATGCTATAGCTTTAAGTAAAGAACAGCTTGTCAAACTTGGTGCCAACCATCATTAGTACAAAGGGATCTAGTAGCAAGGCATGGGATTTTAATGCATATTAAAGTAATGATATCTGAGAGGGTTTTCATTTAAATAACTTGAATGCCAGTCTGTTCCTTTACTTGGTATGTAGTCACATGCAGCATTTATTTGACAGATTTAGGTCCTTTTGTGTTTGATGGAAGAAAGAAATCTTACACTCTCTACAACAGCATGAAAATTATTAAAGGTTGACAAACCTCTTTAAAAGTTGAGAACAGTTTGTCTCATTTATGGGATTGAGATGGTAAACAGCTTTGGATAGAAGCTGCACTCTCAAGCTGATCTGAGATCAGCGCTCATCCATCAAAATCTCACAAAAACCGCTTAAAATCAGCAAACACAGACTTTTATCAACACAACCCAGGCTTCTCAGGTCAGCTGACGAAGAGTACGCTAATTATAGCGACTGCACAGCCTCCCTCTTTTCACTCGCTCTCTTTTGCAAGAATGTGTTTGCGAGCCGTTCAAAAGCTGTCGCGTGGCCCATGCCATCTGGCAGCGGGGTCTTCCCCTCCGGGGATGGGCTCATTTGTCCTGACTCCACTCCTAATAGCGGTCCAATGAGATTGCGTCTCCTGTGATTAATTTTCAATAAGGCCTAATCAATGTTTCATTCATAGGCAGAGCAACATGGCATTTCTCATTTCGCTCCATCTTGGTCTCATGCTCCATTTTCCAATCTGCTGTATTGAATTTTTAAAAACGCATATTCCAACACTTGTCAGGAAACTTTCATCACCAGATTTTGAACAAATCGACTGCACTGGATTTATGTCTACTTTGAATCTGTGTAATAAGCATCATGCCAAAATGTTATGCTTTGCATTATAGCATTTCCAAGTAAGATTAATTATAAGCCTATTTGCGTTGCCTTAGAGAATGGCTGTTTTTTTCTGTACGTCAGAGTGTATTTTTAGTCTTTGTGGGTTATTTTTAAGAACAGATGGCTGTGGTGTTCTAGAGAAATGCCTTTAGTTTACAGGAAGCTCACCTGAAGATGCAAGCTCACTGACAGTTCACCAAAAAAGCAATTTAATGGTTAAAGAACAGTATGATCTTTTGTGCAGACCATATCTTTATGGATCATTTGCTTGGTCATAAAGAAGTGCAAGCCACACGGCTCAGTGCTTTGAGCGGTTCTGGGAGTTTTAACGTTGGATTCGTTGACGTAGGAATGTGTGGTTTGGAACACCAAGTTCCCCAGAGCCATTTGAAGGCATCTTAAATGACATGCGAATGACCGCATAGCTGAGAAAGCACACTGAACATTAACGCACACCTACACACATGCATATTCACACCAGCAGTAATGAGGAGTAACAATTCCAGGACACCTTTAGCGTGAAGTGTGAAGCAATAAGCCTTATAAAGTAAGTTCCATGGTTGTCTCAAGAGGCAAAATAACACTTCAGGAGTCTAAATATACAGAGGTTGTAACATAAATCAGCACCTAGACACAGATCACCTATTTTTAAACAGCTTAAAAGGCTCTATTACATTACTTGTATACATATTTTATCAGTGTCAAGTCAAATAATTAGTGCTGTCAAATGATTAATCACATCCAACATTTTTGTTTACATAATATATGAGTGTGTACTGTGTACATTTATTATACATATATAAAAAAACACATGTATATATTTAAGAAAAATTTTATGTATATATATATATATATATATAATATAATATCATAAGTTTATATAGATATAGCCTAAATATGTTCAAAATATATACTGAATGTGTGTGTATTAATATGTACATAATAAACAAACAATACATATATTATGTAAAAAAAACGTTAGTTTTGTATGCGATTAATCGCCATCATGTTGGAGAAGTCAAAATTAGCTTTTTTGTGCTGTCTTGTAGGCACATTTTTTGTTTGATTAAGAGTAATATAATAATAGTTAGAATATTATGGATATTAATTTTCACTTTTTTTAACATTTAGATTACCCATGCCATCATCTAACCCTCAAATAATCTTCTGCTGCCAATAATAATGTAATAACTCTGTTTAATGTGCAAATCTCAAAACCAATGTCATAAGCTTTTTATTTATAAATTTTATTGTTCTGATTTTCTGATATATGTGATACACTTGAACGATATTAAACAAATTTTAAATTAAAAAATATATATTTTTACAGGTTTATTCTCTATTTATTAAGACAAAATGCAGAAATGTAACACTGTCCATGCATAGGCAATCAATAATAGGAAAATAAATATTGGCAGCGTATCTTCAATAAATGCTCTTTTTTGAGCTGAAATTCTCAGTGTTATTTATAAAATATATTTATAAAAAAAAAATCAATGAAAGACCCATATAAGACCATTTTAATACAATGTCACTAAAGTACCATTATAAACTTCTCTAGTCTATAAACAGTGAGTGCACTGCATACTTAGTACAGTTGCACTTGCTATCTTTTCTTGAATCCCCTAGAATCAGACTGGGATTCGGTGTGTAGGTGTGTTGTTGCGTTTGCGTGCTCTCACTTGCAAGTGTGCAGTGTTTTGGTTGTCCTCCAGTCTGTTGTTTTTGTTTTGCACCTGTTCCTAATACGACAGTCAAGGGTTCTTTTGTTGGCCAAGTGTGCGTGATCCGCTCAGCAGATTGTAGCTGAATGACTCCTCATGCCGATGACTCATTTCTAAAGCCCTTCCCTACTTTTTAAGCATTATTTTGTTATTATTGTTCTCATAAGATTTTATTTTTGAAATGACTCGAGTGACGTCCCAGATATATGAAATGAAGGAGCTAGTGGTTTTATGGTTTTGAGCTGTTCTGTTATTTTCAATCTTAAAACTGTTAATTTTGGTTCTTTAAGTTAAAAAATATAGTATTTTTCTGGCAAACCATAACCATAGTAGTAGCACGTCAAATGTTTGTTTTTGGACTGTTTACTTTAAAATTTAAAGCTGATGTTTATAGTTTTTGTGCCACCAAACTCAATTATAACAGGCCACTGCTGTTATTCCAAAATTCCTATTTTTTTTTAGGTGTATCCCTTTAAGGCTGCCTGTTTTTAATATCAGTGCAGTCACAGTAAGTGTGTTTTGACCATACTGGGACTGGGTCAGTTGCACGTTGGTTATTACTCATTTTGTGAGTTGGCACAGCACTGCCCGTCTGTTTTTTTCAGGGTCACAGTTGCCTGGCCAGACTTCATTTCTGCTTTCTTTGTCCTTGTTTGCGTGCCTCGTTTGTGAGAGAGCAGCGAACACTCCCACAGTGACTTGCTCTTACACGTTTAACTCTGAGAAAGACCATGTGATATAGCGCCTAAAGCCATCTATCCGAATGCCTGTGGGAATAATCTCCTCTCAGTCCCGTTTCAGAGATTTTGCTGATCAAAAGGCCAGCTCAGCTGATGAGACGCTGATCAAATGTTTCACTTCATCAAACAGCTTTGCGTTCAGCTGATGTGTTCAGTTCTGTCTAATGGCCTTCCAGAACCTATTAGGCCAACACTGAGTCCGTTGACAGTTAAACTAGGTTAAGTATCGCTGGTAAATGTTAGATGATTCATCATTATGCGGAATCCCTGACATGTTTAATTAATATCCACCCTGTTTAGTTTTCATCTCAGATATAGTTAAAAGTAATATTGTATATATTTATACTAATATAATATATATATTGTATATAATATATATATTATATTAATTTTAAAATAAGATAACATATTGTTCTTAAATATTCAAGCATGTGTGTATTTATATATAAAAAGTGTGTAAATACCTGTATTTTGGATGCAATAAATCATGATTTATCATTTGACAACACAGTTATTATTATTATTATTAATGTTAAAATAACTAACAAATAATTTGTATGTTTGTTTGTTCTATTGCAAATTGTAGTTTAGAAAAGCATTTACCAATCTAATTATTTATTTATTTATTTGAGCTTGATTAACTTTAACTGGAAAAGAACAGCTTGAACATTCTGCAAAATGTCTTATTTTGCATTCCACAGAAGAATGAAAATCACATCGGTTTGGAATGGTGATTTATCCAGTTAGATACAACAGTTTGCCCCATGTCATGACAGCACCTCAAAAACGTGGCAGATACTTTCCATTCAGATGGATAGATACAGTTTCTGTTCAGAGTTCCATTTCTGTGGAAACCAAAGCAGAATTGTGACTAGCTGAGTTGTGTTTAAAGTTATAAAGCCACAATGAATTACTTTCAGTTCTCATCTTCTTCGTTGATTCTGTCATAACTGTTTGACAAGAACCCTTCAGGCTGTCCATAGACAGTTTCTGTTCCCCGTGGATGTTTCTGTGCTCATGTGAGATGGATGGGTTGATCCGAGTTGCTAAACATTTAGTTCCTGGCGTGTTATATCAAAAGCAATTCCAAGGGAATTTTAATTAATTTTTTTCCAAGGACTAAAATTAGTTTCCTTGAGAATATTCAAAGGAATTGTGCTTTCGGCCTTCTGATACAGCGTGAAAAGGAGGATGCATTCCATTCCAAAGATAAACATTGCAATCGTTTGGATAAGAGCGTTTCTGTTTATGCAATCCAGGGCTTTATCGCTATCCCAGATGCCTCAGCCCTGAGCGCGAAGGCCGTTGCCTTTTGTCACAATTAGAGGAGATTGCTCACCAAATGATGTCTTGGCACAAAACGAAGTTCACACGATTGAAACCTGCAGTGGAGCTGCTCGAAACATGGGCTAATTATCATTTTTGAGGGCTGCTCACCTCGAATAAACTCTGCTGAGTGTCTCCGTTGTGGTATTTTGGATCGGCGCCAGAGGAGGACACAACGATGCGCAGGAAGTCTCTCACGGTGGTGTCATTTACACAAAGTTGTGGGAAGCCAGCACAGATTGTGGAAAGCTGTAACTCTGCAAATTCAAGGCCTATATGTGTCAGGCTAAAATTAACAGTTAAAGATAGTAAGGGCTCCAAAAACTGAAATTGGGTGTTTGTTGTTTTTTAGATTCCATTTAAGTATATACATAAAATGTAAGAGGTGATGTATTTTTAGCTTAATGCTGGGAAAAAAAATATGTATATGTAGTTGACCCCTTAGGAGGTTGTTTAATTTATTCAATTTATTTAACATTGCTTTTAAGTTTTGGTATTATTTTATTCTGCTAAATTTGTGTCTGCCTTTTCATACTTTTTTTCCTCAGTCCATTGCTGGCCCATGTAAACATTCCTGACCTCACAAACAATTTTTATATAGACCACAGGACTGCAAAGAAACTTCTAGAAACGTTTGTAATGCTGCGGCCTCGTCAGCAATTTGGGTTGTGTCCACTTTGTCCTACCCTAATAAAAACATGACCAAACAGTGAACCCATTGTCTTCTTCACTTCCCTTTTTAAAAGAAACCGAATTCTGAACCATCAGAAGCGTCCCATCAGAAAATGCTGCTGATGGCACTGAATTTAACTCATGGACCGTGAAACACAAGATCAATAGTTTATCTTTGTATATTTAAGATACATGGATTTAAATGTGACAATTTATGCTATATATATATATGTATGTGTATATGTGTGTGTGTACTGTATGCGACCCTGAACCACAAAAATGTCATTTGTCATTTTTTCAAAGTTGAGATTTTATGCATAATCTTAAATGATTGTATTGTTTGTTAGGAAAGCACAATGGCTGAAAATCTGGAATCTGAGGGTGCAAAAAAATCACCTTTAAACTTGTTCAAATAAATGCATATTACTAATCAACGTCAACTTTTTTAAATATATTTACCGTAGGATATTTACAAAAGATCTTACCTAATATCCTAATCATTTTTGACATAAAAGAAAAATCTATCATTTTGAGCCATGCAATGCATTCATACAAATATACCCCAGCGACTGGTTTTGTAGTCCAGGGTCACATATATATAAGTGTTAAAAAAAAGGACACATTGAATGAATGAGCTCTACTGAGTTTTATTGTTGTGTCATTGACGGATCTAATATCAAATCCACTGTCTTTGTCTTTTCTCAGCTGACAGCTGTGAAGTAAATGTGTGCTTGAACGGAGGAACCTGTGTGACCGATGCAGGAAAAGATCCCTTTAAATGCATTTGTGCTGATGGATTCACTGGAACCACCTGCAACGAGACTGATTTTGGTAACAGTCTTATCAGTTATTAACACATATGTGCAAAGGTTAATTTTATCCATTACAACTAAAAGTTTATCATTTCTCACATGACCTTTGTTCTCAGGGCCCTGCAAACCTAACCCTTGTAAAAATGATGGCTTCTGTGAAATCGTCACCAACTCCAGAAGAGGAGACGTCTTTAGTGAATACGTCTGCAAGTGTGCAATAGGCTTCGATGGAATCCACTGCCAGACCAGTGAGTCGCTTGTTGGATCTTTTTTGCACAGCAAGGCCAACATATCACATGCAGCTGTTCTCTTCAGTAATGCATGCCTAATTATTTCACCAAGTACCGTGGTCTACAGCAATTCTGGATGTAATGAGAGCAGATGGACGCAGAGAAACGCTCTAGTCTCTGCTGTTGGTTGAGAGGTGAACAGACCTACAGACCTCAGCACAATAAACCACAATAAACAGCCAAGACATGATTCTCACATAGTTCCACAATTTAGATAAATAACATTAGCGTGATGCTAATACTCCATGCAGCCATGACATGCATCCACAACAATTTAATTCAATAATATGTTCAGTGGAGAATACATGGTGTTAAACTTGATTTTTGGAAGCAGTAGGCCTATATCATATGAGAAGATGGGTTTAGTGGAGTCATTTATTGAGGAAATTTGCATCACAGGGGGAAATTCATAAAGAAAGATGCCTCTTTGGAATAATTTACACTGATGAAACGCATGCAATATGATGTAAATTATGTATCGAAGTGATAGTTTACCCACTTTGTTTCATGTCTTTCAAAACCTGTTCGGTTTCCCTGGACAAAAATTGCACAAAATTAAACAAGAAGCAAAATGTCCGCGCTGCTGTTTTCCATAAAAATGCAAGTGACTGGGTTGAACAAGAAATAAAATAAAATTACATTAAATTAAATAAAATTATAAAAAAATATTATTAAAAATAAAATAAAGTTAAATTCAATAATTTAAATCAAAATAATTTAAAATTAAGTTAAATTAAAAATAAATTTTAAAATAAGATTTTACATTTATTTTCCCCTTAATAAATAAAATATTATTTAAAAAATAATCATTTTTAATTTAAATGAATAAAAGTCTGTTACAATCATATAATCAGTTTTTCGTCTTCCACAAAATAAATACATTCATTCATACTCAGATTTCCTTTAGGAAAGAAAATAGGAACACTTTTGTTTGATTGTTATTCTCTCATTTTCATTTGCAACCATATTTTATTCATTACATTGAGGAGTTTATTTTGATTTCACAGATTTGACAACGTCATCATGTTCTTTCATGGGCAAGGCATTAATCTGCAAGAAGAGATAAAGAAAAGCCGGAAATCCTTTCATAATTGAATGCTGCTTTTCCATGCTATACATTTAAGACCGCATTGATTGTTAAGTTCACCACAGAGGCTCCTTCATGTTCTCTCTGATTGCGGTGGATATTCTAGCTTCGGTGCCAGCTTTTTCGCGCATGAAAGCAGGGTTATGATGTTTTGACTGGGTTAAGTTAAACATGAGGGCTCGTCTTCAGCGTTTCTGGGAATGTGGCTAGATTAGAACGGCAATGACGTCGCACTGACTGTTTAGAAGCTTCTTAATCCCTCGGAGAGACATCTAAATCATGCTCGGATGATGACAAAGATTGTAGAGTATGCAATCTGCGCAGTTTGTGGCGAACATAGTGGCAGCACAAATGAAAATATGACTGTAGCGTAGCACACCCACGCTGTCGCGCACTAGCCCTGTTGCTGGGGTAAAATGCAAGTGGAGGAGGCAAAGTAAATGAAGTCCACACATCTTCGGCTCTCAGCTGGCAGAAATGTTTCACTGACAGCATGAAATTGGTCTGAAAGCCCCGAAAGAGGCCGTGAAATCTGTGTCAAAAGCTTTTACGCAGTGGAGCACTGGTCATATTAGCCGAGCTGATTGAAGTAGAAACCTGCTGGAGGGTTTAAATGCAGAATCAGTGGCTCTCTTGTGTGTCTGCAAGTAAGTCGAAGAGTTAACAAAGCACTTTTTTTCTGCATCTAAGGCTTGCTAGCTAAATTGGTGCTGCTCTTCTGCCACTATGGTGTAATTTTCCTATTTTCCAGTGAATAAGAGCTAGTTTTCTCACTCGATTTTCTCACCTCTAATTGCTGTATTTTGCTTAACTTGTGTCTTTATTTTCCTTTTTTTACACTAATCTTTCTTAGCATTGCGGTCAAGGAATTTTAATAGCTGGTTGTGGCAAAGCATTTCTCAAACTAGTCCACAGCAGAGTAGTTTTATACCCTATAATGGAATTTATTCATATTTTAAATTATAAGTTGTTACACAATCCAACATGTTTAAAATTGAACTGGAAATTAGGTGCTGTGCGTCCGGCCAGAGGAGAACAGGACCCAACTAAGCCTGGTTCTCACAAGGTTTTTTTTCCCCATTCTCTCATGGATGGGGTTTTGGTTCCTTGCCACTGTCGCCTCTGGCTTGCTTAGTTGGGGGCACCTAATTTCCAGTGATTTCCGTCATCTTGACTACAGAGACCGTCTCTGAAATAAAGTTTATTTCTCGTCATTATACATTACCATTACTCTGTTGTTCTATTTAATAATGTTCAGTGCTTTGCAATCTGTATTGTTAAAAGCGCTATATAAATGTGACTTGACTTTTCTATGAAAGACTTGATCAAGTTTCACAATTAGAAGTCAACTAGATTTAACATTATTAGAAGCTTTTTTTAAATTGAAAACATTAACAAATGATAGCACAGACGGACTTTAGAGGCAGTTTTTACAGAAACGAGAGATATAGCAACAGACACAGATTCTAGAAGCAGACAACTGTGTGTATTGGCCATTGGGGTTTACATTGGCCTCTGGTAGCTGAAGGAGGGGTACTGGCACACCATTTGCAAATGAAGCTATGACTCAGGTTGAGCAGTTTTTGGGTATTGCCATACGCAAACACACATCATACCATCAATAGGAGTGGCACCAGAACCTCTCGACCACTACCTTCTACAGCTTTGTGTGAAGATGACATGCTAAATTATTGTCAAAATCTGTCTCTTGTTCTATCTCAGTTATCTCAACAGGTCAAGGATGCTCTGCCCAATCCATCAGAGGGACTCTTGCACAACATTAAGACACTGCAAGATGGTTTTAACATCACCAGACTGTGACAGAGATCAGTAAAGGGATTGACCAGCTGCCCCGTGCCAGACTGAGGTGAACAAATACACAGAGGTGTATAGGAGCTGAACGCGCAGCAACATCACTGTGTGGGAGTGATCTGAGAGGTCAGTGCAGGCCAACGGATGACAGCAAGGAGACATATTCAGCTCTAGGATGAGGACAGGTAGTGGAAGCCTAGAGGAAGCCGTGGGCTCTCTTGGTTATCCGGCCGATAGGTGGAGCGATAGGTGTAGCGGCGGAAGCAAAGGTAGGAACTGTGTCCTCATCTTCCATCTTCTTCATTCAAACAGACTCAATATTTCCACAACATGATTACATTATACCCTTTAAATAACGTATAAACTCTTTTACTCTTTTACTATTACTTATTTCAAGTACTTTCTATATTAAGGAATTCCAAAAAAATCAATAAAATCAGACAGATACAATTCTCCTGCCTTTGAAGATCAATAATCGAATTATTAATCGAATACTTCGACATTTAACGTTGAAGTTTCTTCCTCAATGTTGTTTTGTTTACGTGATTATGTTTGCATGAGTTGCGTGGGACGTACAGTAAGTGCATCATGTTTAAAGGGTCACAACACCCCCGTTTCAGGAGTGCTTTTTCACACCTCTGGTTTGAAAAACTTTCTGAAAAGGGGCGTTGTTCATTGGGGGTAAGGGGTGGGGGTAGAGTGTGGAGACAAGGCGGAGACTGCTTCAAAGGGGGAGTGACAATAAGTGACAGC